>JAUJYP020000747.1:0-36552 GCA_030674075.2 Linum usitatissimum
GAAAACATGGAATAAGTTCCAATTGAAATGCGGAAACAATCAAGTTTAGACAATACCATACAAACCTTGTTTTCGGAAAAGAAATAAGGGAAAAGCAATAATAAGGTCGGAAAATAAGTCGGAAAAAGGGGAGAAATAAGTGGTAATATGCACTTAGGCCACGAGCATGGTAGGCAAGAACGGACGGGGTTTCCAAGTGAAGCAGAACCAAAAGTAAATGTGAAGTAAATTTAGTGAAAGACTCGTACGGTTGAAGGGAAAAAACTTGGAACGAGATCAAATTGAAATGCGGAAATAACCAAGTTTAGACAAAACCATACAAGTCTCGTTTTTAGAAAAGGTGAAACAAGGAAAAAGCAATAATAAAGGCGGAAATAAGTAGTGAAAAGCGTTGGAAATAAGTCGTGGGGTGTAGTAGGGAACGAGCATGGTAGACGGAAACCGAGGGGAGTTTCGGGGGAGCATAACCAAGTAAATGCGAAGGATATTTAGGGAAAGACTCGTAAACTTAAGGGGAAAACATGGAATAAGTTCCAATTGAAATGCGGGACAATACCATACAAGTCTTGTTTTTTGAAAGGAGAAATAAGGGAAAAGCAATAATAAGGTCTGAAAATAAGTCAGAAAAAGGGTATAAATAAGTGGTAATATGCACTAGGCCACGAGCATGGTAGACAGGAACCAGACGGGGTTTCTAGGTAGCAGAACCAAAAGTAAATGTGAAGTAAATTTACTGAAAGACTCGTACAGTTTAAGGGAAAAACTTGGAACGAGATCAAATTAAAATGCGGAAATAACCAAGTTTAGACAAAACCATACAAGTCTCGTTTTTAAAAAGGTGAAACAAGGGAAAATCAATAATAACGGCGGAAATAAGTCAGGAAAAGGGTAGAAATAAGTCGTGAGGTGTAGTAGGGAACGAGCATGGTAGACAGGAAACCGAAGGAGTTTCCAGGGAGCATAACCAGAAGTAAATGCGAAGGATATTTAGTAAAAGACTCATAAATTTAAGGGGAAAACATGGAATAAGTTCCAATTGAAATGCGGAAACAATCAAGTTTAGACAATACCATACAAACCTTGTTTTCAGGAAAGAGAAATAAGGGAAAAGCAATAATAAGGTCGGAAAATAAGTTAGAAAAAGGGCAGAAATAAGTGGTAATATGCACTAGGCCACGAGCATGGTAGACAGGAACTAGACGGGGTTTCCAAGTAGCAGAACCAAAAGTAAATGTGAAGTAAATTTAGTGAAAGACTCGTACAGTTGAAGGGAAAAACTTGGAACGAGATCAAATTGAAATGCGGAAATAACCAAGTTTAGACAAAACCATACAAGTCTCATTTTTAGAAAGGTGAAACAAGGAAAAAGCAATAATAAAGGCGGAAATAAGTCGGGGAAAAGCGTTGAAATAAGTCGTGAGGTGTAGTAGGGAACGAGCATGGTAGACGAGAAACCGAACGAGTTTCCGGGGAGCATAACCGAAGTAAATGCGAAGGATATTTATTGAAAGACTTGTAAACTTAAGGGGAAAACATGGAATAAGTTCCAATTGAAATGCGGGACAATACCATACAAGTCTTGTTTTTAGAAAGGAGAAATAAGGGAAAAGCAATAATAAGGTCTGAAAATAAGTCAGAAAAAGGGTAGAAATAAGTGGTAATATGCACTAGGCCACGAGCATGGTAGACAGGAACCATACGAGGTTTCCAGGTAGCAGAACCAAAAGTAAATGTGAAGTAAATTTAGTGAAAGACTCATATAGTTTAAGGGAAAATTTTTGAATGAGGTCAAATTGAAATGCGGAAATAACCAAGTTTAGACAAAACCATACAAGTCTCGTTTTTAAAAAGGTGAAACAAGGGAAAATCAATAATAATGGCGGAATTAAGTCAGGAAAAGGGTAGAAATAAGTCGTGAGGTGTAGTAGGGAACGAGCATGGTAGACAGGAAACCGAAGGAGTTTCCAGGGAGCATAACCGAAGTAAATGCGAAGGATATTTAGTAAAAGACTCATAAATTTAAGGGGAAAACATGGAATAAGTTCCAATTGAAATGCGGAAACAATCAAGTTTAGACAATACCATACAAACTTTGTTTTCGGGGAAAGAGAAATAAGGGAAAAGCAATAATAAGGTCGGAAAATAAGTTAGAAAAAGGGCGAGAAATAAGTGGTAATATGCACTAGGCCACGAGCATGGTAGACGAGGAACTAGACGGGGTTTCCAAGTAGCGAGAACCAAAAGTAAATGTGAAGTAAATTTAGTGAAAGACTCGTACAGTTGAAGGGAAAAACTTGGAACGAGATCAAATTGAAATGCGGAAATAACCAAGTTTAGACAAAACCATACAAGTCTCGTTTTTAGAAAGGTGAAACAAGGAAAAAGCAATAATAAAGGCGGAAATAAGTCAGGAAAAGCGTTGAAATAAGTCGTGAGGTGTAGTAGGGAACGAGCATGGTAGACGGAAACCGAACGAGTTTCCGGGGAGCATAACCGAAGTAAATGCGAAGGATATTTATTGAAAGACTTGTAAACTTAAGGGGAAAACATGGAATAAGTTCCAATTGAAATGCGGGACAATACCATACAAGTCTTGTTTTTCGAAAGGAGAAATAAGGGAAAAGCAATAATAAGGTCTGAAAATAAGTCAGAAAAAGGGTAGAAATAAGTGGTAATATGCACTAGGCCACGAGCATGGTAGACAGGAACCATACGAGGTTTCCAGGTAGCAGAACCAAAAGTAAATGTGAAGTAAATTTAGTGAAAGACTCGTATAGTTTAAGGGAAAATTTTTGAATGAGGTCAAATTGAAATGCGGAAATAACCAAGTTTAGACAAAACCATACAAGTCTCGTTTTTAAAAAGGTGAAACAAGGGAAAATCAATAATAATGGCGGAATTAAGTCAGGAAAAGGGTAGAAATAAGTCGTGAGGTGTAGTAGGGAGCGAGCATGGTAGACAGGAAACCGAAGGAGTTTCCAGGGAGCATAACCAGAAGTAAATGCGAAGGATATTTAGTAAAAGACTCATAAATTTAAGGGGAAAACATGGAATAAGTTCCAATTGAAATGCGGAAACAATCAAGTTTAGACAATACCATACAAACTTTGTTTTCAGGAAAGAGAAATAAGGGAAAAGCAATAATAAGGTCGGAAAATAAGTTAGAAAAAGGGCGAGGAAATAAGTGGTAATATGCACTAGGCCACGAGCATGGTAGACGGGAACTAGACGGGGTTTCCAAGTAGCGAGAACCAAAAGTAAATGTGAAGTAAATTTAGTGAAAGACTCGTACAGTTGAAGGGAAAAACTTGGAACGAGATCAAATTGAAATGCGGAAATAACCAAGTTTAGACAAAACCATACAAGTCTCGTTTTTAGAAAGGTGAAACAAGGAAAAAGCAATAATAAAGGCGGAAATAAGTCGGGGAAAAGCGTTGAAATAAGTCGTGAGGTGTAGTAGGGAACGAGCATGGTAGACAGGAAACCGAACGAGTTTCCAGGGAGCATAACCAGAAGTAAATGCGAAGGATATTTATTGAAAGACTTGTAAACTTAAGGGGAAAACATGGAATAAGTTCCAATTGAAATGCGGGACAATACCATACAAGTCTTGTTTTCAGAAAGGAGAAATAAGGGAAAAGCAATAATAAGGTCCGAAAATAAGTCAGAAAAAGGGTAGAAATAAGTGGTAATATGCACTAGGCCACGAGCATGGTAGACAGGAACCATACGAGGTTTCCAGGTAGCAGAACCAAAAGTAAATGTGAAGTAAATTTAGTGAAAGACTCATATAGTTTAAGGGAAAATTTTTGAATGAGGTCAAATTGAAATGCGGAAATAACCAAGTTTAGACAAAACCATACAAGTCTCGTTTTTAAAAAGGTGAAACAAGGGAAAATCAATAATAATGGCGGAATTAAGTCAGGAAAAGGGTAGAAATAAGTCGTGAGGTGTAGTAGGGAACGAGCATGGTAGACAGGAAACCGAAGGAGTTTCCAGGGAGCATAACCAGAAGTAAATGCGAAGGATATTTAGTAAAAGACTCATAAATTTAAGGGGAAAACATGGAATAAGTTCCAATTGAAATGCGGAAACAATCAAGTTTAGACAATACCATACAAACTTTGTTTTCAGGAAAGAGAAATAAGGGAAAAGCAATAATAAGGTCGGAAAATAAGTTAGAAAAAGGGCAGAAATAAGTGGTAATATGCACTAGGCCACGAGCATGGTAGACAGGAACTAGACGGGGTTTCCAAGTAGCAGAACCAAAAGTAAATGTGAAGTAAATTTAGTGAAAGACTCGTACGAGTTGAAGGGAAAAACTTGGAACGAGATCAAATTGAAATGCGGAAATAACCAAGTTTAGACAAAACCATACAAGTCTCGTTTTTAGAAAGGTGAAACAAGGAAAAAGCAATAATAAAGGCGGAAATAAGTCAGGAAAAGCGTTGAAATAAGTCGTGAGGTGTAGTAGGGAACGAGCATGGTAGACAGGAAACCGAAGGAGTTTCCAGGGAGCATAACCAGAAGTAAATGCGAAGGATATTTATTGAAAGACTTGTAAACTTAAGGGGAAAACATGGAATAAGTTCCAATTGAAATGCGGGACAATACCATACAAGTCTTGTTTTCAGAAATGAGAAATAAGGGAAAAGCAATAATAAGGTCTGAAAATAAGTCAGAAAAAGGGTAGAAATAAGTGGTAATATGCACTAGGCCACGAGCATGGTAGACAGGAACCATACGAGGTTTCCAGGTAGCAGAACCAAAAGTAAATGTGAAGTAAATTTAGTGAAAGACTCATATAGTTTAAGGGAAAATTTTTGAATGAGGTCAAATTGAAATGCGGAAATAACCAAGTTTAGACAAAACCATACAAGTCTCGTTTTTAAAAAGGTGAAACAAGGAAAAATCAATAATAATGGCGGAATTAAGTCAGGAAAAGGGTAGAAATAAGTCGTGAGGTGTAGTAGGGAACGAGCATGGTAGACAGGAAACCGAAGGAGTTTCCAGGGAGCATAACCAGAAGTAAATGCGAAGGATATTTAGTAAAAGACTCATAAATTTAAGGGGAAAACATGGAATAAGTTCCAATTGAAATGCGGAAACAATCAAGTTTAGACAATACCAAACAAGTCTTGTTTTCAGAAAGGAGAAATAAGGGAAAAGCAATAATAAGGTCGGAAAATAAGTCAGAAAAAGGGCAGAAATAAGTTGTAATATGCACTAGGCCACGAGCATGGCAGACAGGAACTAGACGGGGTTTCCAAGTAGCAGAACCAAAAGTAAATGTGAAGTAAATTTAGTGAAAGACTCGTACGGTTGAAGGGAAAAACTTGGAACGAGATCAAATTGAAATGCGGAAATAACCAAGTTTAGACAAAACCATACAAGTCTCGTTTTTAAAAAGGTGAAACAAGGGAAAATCAATAATAACGGCGGAAATAAGTCAGGAAAAGGGTAGAAATAAGTCATGAGGTGTAGTAGGGAACGAGCATGGTAGACAGGAAACCGAAGGAGTTTCCAGGGAGCATAACCAGAAGTAAATGCGAAGGATATTTAGGGAAAGACTCGTAAACTTAAGGGGAAAACATGGAATAAGTTCCAATTGAAATGCGGGACAATACCATACAAGTCTTGTTTTCAAAAGGAGAAATAAGGGAAAAGCAATAATAAGGTCTGAAAATAAGTCAGAAAAAGGGTAGAAATAAGTGGTAATATGCACTAGGCCACGAGCATGGTAGACAGGAACCATACGAGGTTTCCAGGTAGCAGAACCAAAAGTAAATGTGAAGTAAATTTAGTGAAAGACTCATATAGTTTAAGGGAAAAATTTGGAATGAGGTCAAATTGAAATGCGGAAATAACCAAGTTTAGACAAAACCATACAAGTCTCGTTTTTAAAAAGGTGAAACAAGGGAAAATCAATAATAACGGCGGAATTAAGTCAGGAAAAGGGTAGAAATAAGTCGTGAGGTGTAGTAGGGAACGAGCATGGTAGACAGGAAACCGAAGGAGTTTCCAGGGAGCATAACCAGAAGTAAATGGGAAGGATATTTAGTAAAAGACTCATAAATTTAAGGGGAAAACATGGAATAAGTTCCAATTGAAATGCGGAAACAATCAAGTTTAGACAATACCAAACAAACCTTGTTTTCAGAAAAGAGAAATAAGGGAAAAGCAATAATAAGGTCGGAAAATAAGTCAGAAAAAGGGCAGAAATAAGTTGTAATATGCACTAGGCCACGAGAATGGCAGACAGGAACTAGACGGGGTTTCCAAGTAGCAGAACCAAAAGTAAATGTGAAGTAAATTTAGTGAAAGACACGTACAGTGTAAGGGAAAAACTTGGAACGAGATCAAATTGAAATGCGGAAATAACCAAGTTTAGACAAAACCATACAAGTCTCGTTTTTAAAAAGGTGAAACAAGGGAAAATCAATAATAACGGCGGAAATAAGTCGGGGAAAAGGGTAGAAATAAGTCATGAGGTGTAGTAGGGAACGAGCATGGTAGACAGGAAACCGAAGGAGTTTCCAGGGAGCATAACCAGAAGTAAATGCGAAGGATATTTAGTAAAAGACTCATAAATTTAAGGGGAAAACATGGAATAAGTTCCAATTGAAATACGGAAACAATGAAGTTTAGACAATACCATACAAACCTTGTTTTCAGAAAAGAGAAATAAGGGAAAAGCAATAATAAGGTCGGAAAATAAGTCAGAAAAAGGGCAGAAATAAGTGGTAATATGCACTAGGCCACGAGCATGGTAGACAGGAACTAGACGGGGTTTCCAAGTAGCAGAACCAAAAGTAAATGTGAAGTAAATTTAGTGAAAGACTCGTACAGTTGAAGGGAAAAACTTGGAACGAGATCAAATTGAAATGCGGAAATAACCAAATTTAGACAAAACCATACAAGTCTCGTTTTTAGAAAGGTGAAACAAGGAAAAAGCAATAATAAAGGCGGAAATAAGTCAGGAAAAGCGTTGAAATAAGTCGTGAGGTGTAGTAGGGAACGAGCATGGTAGACAGGAAACCGAAGGAGTTTCCAGGGAGCATAACCAGAAGTAAATGCGAAGGATATTTAGGGAAAGTCTCGTAAACTTAAGGGGAAAACATGGAATAAGTTCCAATTGAAATGCGGAAACAATCAAGTTTAGACAATACCATACAAACCTTGTTTTCAGAAAAGAGAAATAAGGGAAAAGCAATAATAAGGTCGGAAAATAAGTCAGAAAAAGGGCAGAAATAAGTGGTAATATGCACTAGGCCACGAGCATGGTAGACAGGAACCATACGAGGTTTCCGGAGTAGCGAGAACCAAACGTAAATGTGAAGTAAATTTAGTGAAAGACTCATATAGTTTAAGGGAAAAATTTGGAATGAGGTCAAATTGAAATGCGGAAATAACCAAGTTTAGACAAAACCATACAAGTCTCGTTTTTAAAAAGATGAAACAAGGAAAAAGAAATAATAAAGGCGGAAATAAGTCAGGAAAAGCGTAGAAATAAGTCGTGAGGTGTAGTAAGGAACGAGCATCGTAGACCGGAAACCGAAGGAGTTTCCAGGGAGCATAATCAGAAGTAAATGCGAAGGATATTTAGGGAAAGACTCGTAAACTTAAGGGGAAAACATGGAATAAGTTCCAATTGAAATGCGGGACAATACCATACAAGTCTTGTTTTCGAAAGGAGAAATAAGGGAAAAGCAATAATAAGGTCTGAAAATAAGTCAGAAAAAGGGTAGAAATAAGTGGTAATATGCACTAGGCCACGAGCATGGTAGACAGGAACTAGACGGGGTTTCCAAGTAGCAGAACCAAAAGTAAATGTGAAGTAAATTTAGTGAAAGACTCGTACAGTTGAAGGGAAAAACTTGGAACGAGATCAAATTGAAATGCGGAAATAACCAAGTTTAGACAAAACCATACAAGTCTCGTTTTTAGAAAGGTGAAACAAGGAAAAAGCAATAATAAAGGCGGAAATAAGTCAGGAAAAGCGTTGAAATAAGTCGTGAGGTGTAGTAGGGAACGAGCATGGTAGACAGAAACCGAAGGAGTTTCCAGGGAGCATAACCAGAAGTAAATGCGAAGGATATTTAGGGAAAGAGTCGTAAACTTAAGGGGAAAACATGGAATAAGTTCCAATTGAAATGAGGAAACAATCAAGTTTAGACAATACCATACAAACCTTGTTTTCAGAAAAGAGAAATAAGGGAAAAGCAATAATAAGGGCGGAAAATAAGTCAGAAAAAGGGCAGAAATAAGTGGTAATATGCAGTAGGTTACGAGCATGGTAGAGAGGAACCAGAAGGAGTTTCCAGGTAGCAGAACCAAAAGTAAATGTGAAGTAAATTTAGTGAAAGACTCCTACAGTTTAAGGGGAAAACTTAGAACGAGTTCAAATTGAAATGCGGAAATAACCAAGTTTAGACAAAACCATACAAGTCTCGTTTTTAGAACGGTGAAACAAGGGAAAAGCAACAATAACGGCGGAAATAAGTCGGGGAAAAGGGTAGAAATAAGTCGTGAGGTGTAGTAGGGAACGAGCATGGTAGACGAGAAACCGAAGGAGTTTCCAGGGAGCATAACCAGAAGTAAATGCGAAGGATATTTAGGGAAAGAATCGTAAACTTAAGGGGAAAACATAGAAAAAGTTCCAATTGAAATGCGGGACAATACCATACAAGTCTTGTTTTCAGAAAGGAGAAATAAGGGACAAGCAATAATAAGGTCGGAAAATAAGTCAGAAAAAGGGCATAAATAAGTGGTAATATACACTAGGCCACGAGCATGGTAGACAGGAACCAAACGGGGTTTCCAAGTAGCAGAACCAAAAGTAAATGTGAAGTAAAATTAGGGAAAGACTCGTACAGTTTAAGGGAAAAACTTGGAACGAGATCATATTGAAATTCGGAAATAACCAAGTTTGGACAAAACCATACAATTCTCGTTTTTAGAAAGATGAAACAAGGAAAAAGAAATAATAAAGGCGGAAATAAGTCAGGAAAAGCGTAGAAATAAGTCGTGAGGTGTAGTAAGGAACGAGCATCGTAGACAGGAAACCGAAGGAGTTTCCGGGGAGCATAACCGGAAGTAAATGCGAAGGATATTTAGGGAAAGACTCGTAAACTTAAGGGGAAAACATGGAATAAGTTCCAATTGAAATGCGGGACAATACCATACAAGTCTTGTTTTCGAAAGGAGAAATAAGGGAAAAGCAATAATAAGGTCGAAAATAAGTCGGAAAAAGGGTAGAAATAAGTGGTAATATGCACTAGGCCACGAGCATGGTAGACGGGAACCGGACGAGGATTCCGAGTAGCGAGAACCAAAAGTAAATGTGAAGTAAATTTAGTGAAAGAGTCGTACAGTTGAAGGGAAAAACTTGGAACGAGATCAAATTGAAATGCGGAAATAACCAAGTTTAGACAAAACCATACAACTCTCGTTTTTAGAAAGGTGAAACAAGGAAAAAAGCAATAATAAAGGCGGAAATAAGTCAGGAAAAGCGTTGAAATAAGTCGTGAGGTGTAGTAGGGAACGAGCATGGTAGACAGGAAACCGAAGGAGTTTCCAGGGAGCATAACCGAAGTAAATGCGAAGGATATTTAGGGAAAGACTCGTAAACTTAAGGGGAAAACATGGAATAAGTTCCAATTGAAATGCGGGACAATACCATACAAGTCTTGTTTTCAGAAAGGAGAAATAAGGGAAAAGCAATAATAAGGTCTGAAAATAAGTCAGAAAAAGGGTAGAAATAAGTGGTAATATGCACTAGGCCACGAGCATGGTAGACAAGAACCAGACGAGGATTCCAGGTAGCAGAACCAAAAGTAATTGTGAAGTAAATTTAGTGAAAGACTCAAACAGTTTAAGGGAAAAATTTGGAATGAGTTCAAATTGAAATGCGGAAATAACCAAGTTTAGACAAAACCATACAAGTCTCGTTTTTAAAAAGGTGAAACAAGGGAAAATCAATAATAACGGCGGAAATAAGTCGGGGAAAAGGGTAGAAATAAGTCGTGAGGTGTAGTAGGGAACGAGCATGGTAGACGAGAAACCGAAGGAGTTTCCAGGGAGCATAACCAGAAGTAAATGCGAAGGATATTTAGTAAAAGACTCATAAATTTAAGGGGAAAACATGGAATAAGTTCCAATTGAAATGCGGAAACAATCAAGTTTAGACAATACCATACAAACCTTGTTTTCAGAAAAAAGAAATAAGGGAAAAGCAATAATAAGGGCGGAAAATAAGTCAGAAAAAGGGCAGAAATAAGTGGTAATATGCAGTAGGTTACGAGCATGGTAGAGAGGAACCAGAAGGAGTTTCCAGGTAGCAGAACCAAAAGTAAATGTGAAGTAAATTTAGTGAAAGACTCCTACAGTTTAAGGGGAAAACTTAGAACGAGTTCAAATTGAAATGCGGAAATAACCAAGTTTAGACAAAACCATACAAGTCTCGTTTTTAGAACGGTGAAACAAGGGAAAAGCAACAATAACGGCGGAAATAAGTCAGGAAAAGGGTAGAAATAAGTCGTGAGGTGTAGTAGGGAACGAGCATGGTAGACAGGAAACCGAAGGAGTTTCCGGGGAGCATAACCAAGTAAATGCGAAGGATATTTAGGGAAAGAATCGTAAACTTAAGGGGAAAACATAGAAAAAGTTCCAATTGAAATGCGGGACAATACCATACAAGTCTTGTTTTCGAAAGGAGAAATAAGGGACAAGCAATAATAAGGTCGGAAAATAAGTCAGAAAAAGGGCATAAATAAGTGGTAATATACACTAGGCCACGAGCATGGTAGACAGGAACCAGACGGGGTTTCCAAGTAGCAGAACCAAAAGTAAATGTGAAGTAAAATTAGGGAAAGACTCGTACAGTTTAAGGGAAAAACTTGGAACGAGATCATATTGAAATTCGGAAATAACCAAGTTTGGACAAAACCATACAATTCTCGTTTATAGAAAGATGAAACAAGGAAAAAGAAATAATAAAGGCGGAAATAAGTCAGGAAAAGCGTAGAAATAAGTCGTGAGGTGTAGTAAGGAACGAGCATCGTAGACAGGAAACCGAAGGAGTTTCCAGGGAGCATAACCAGAAGTAAATGCGAAGGATATTTAGGGAAAGACTCGTAAACTTAAGGGGAAAACATGGAATAAGTTCCAATTGAAATGCGGGACAATACCATACAAGTCTTGTTTTCAGAAAGGAGAAATAAGGGAAAAGCAATAATAAGGTCTGAAAATAAGTCAGAAAAAGGGTAGAAATAAGTGGTAATATGCACTAGGCCACGAGCATGGTAGACAGGAACCAGACGAGGATTCCAGGTAGCAGAACCAAAAGTAAATGTGAAGTAAATTTAGTGAAAGAGTCGTACAGTTGAAGGGAAAAACTTGGAACGAGATCAAATTGAAATGCGGAAATAACCAAGTTTAGACAAAACCATACAACTCTCGTTTTTAGAAAGGTGAAACAAGGAAAAAAGCAATAATAAAGGCGGAAATAAGTCGGGGAAAAGCGTTGAAATAAGTCGTGAGGTGTAGTAGGGAACGAGCATGGTAGACGAGGAAACCGAAGGAGTTTCCGGGGAGCATAACGAAGTAAATGCGAAGGATATTTAGGGAAAGACTCGTAAACTTAAGGGGAAAACATGGAATAAGTTCCAATTGAAATGCGGGACAATACCATACAAGTCTTGTTTTCGAAAGGAGAAATAAGGGAAAAGCAATAATAAGGTCGAAAATAAGTCGGAAAAAGGGTAGAAATAAGTGGTAATATGCACTAGGCCACGAGCATGGTAGACAGGAACCAGACGAGGATTCCAGGTAGCAGAACCAAAAGTAATTGTGAAGTAAATTTAGTGAAAGACTCAAACAGTTTAAGGGAAAAATTTGGAATGAGTTCAAATTGAAATGCGGAAATAACCAAGTTTAGACAAAACCATACAAGTCTCGTTTTTAAAAAGGTGAAACAAGGGAAAATCAATAATAACGGCGGAAATAAGTCAGGAAAAGGGTAGAAATAAGTCGTGAGGTGTAGTAGGGAACGAGCATGGTAGACAGGAAACCGAAGGAGTTTCCAGGGAGCATAACCAGAAGTAAATGCGAAGGATATTTAGTAAAAGACTCATAAATTTAAGGGGAAAACATGGAATAAGTTCCAATTGAAATGCGGAAACAATCAAGTTTAGACAATACCATACAAACCTTGTTTTCGAAAAAAAGAAATAAGGGAAAAGCAATAATAAGGGCGGAAAATAAGTCGGAAAAAGGGCGAGGAAATAAGTGGTAATATGCGGTAGGTTACGAGCATGGTAGAGAGGAACCGAAGGAGTTTCCGGGTAGCGAGAACCAAAAGTAAATGTGAAGTAAATTTAGTGAAAGACTCCTACGGTTTAAGGGGAAAACTTAGAACGAGTTCAAATTGAAATGCGGAAATAACCAAGTTTAGACAAAACCATACAAGTCTCGTTTTTAGAACGGTGAAACAAGGGAAAAGCAACAATAACGGCGGAAATAAGTCGGGGAAAAGGGTAGAAATAAGTCGTGAGGTGTAGTAGGGAACGAGCATGGTAGACAGGAAACCGAAGGAGTTTCCAGGGAGCATAACCAGAAGTAAATGCGAAGGATATTTAGGGAAAGAATCGTAAACTTAAGGGGAAAACATAGAAAAAGTTCCAATTGAAATGCGGGACAATACCATACAAGTCTTGTTTTCGAAAGGAGAAATAAGGGACAAGCAATAATAAGGTCGGAAAATAAGTCAGAAAAAGGGCATAAATAAGTGGTAATATACACTAGGCCACGAGCATGGTAGACAGGAACCAGACGGGGTTTCCAAGTAGCAGAACCAAAAGTAAATGTGAAGTAAAATTAGGGAAAGACTCGTACAGTTTAAGGGACAAACTTGGAACGAGATCATATTGAAATTCGGAAATAACCAAGTTTGGACAAAACCATACAATTCTCGTTTATAGAAAGATGAAACAAGGAAAAAGAAATAATAAAGGCGGAAATAAGTCAGGAAAAGCGTAGAAATAAGTCGTGAGGTGTAGTAAGGAACGAGCATCGTAGACAGGAAACCGAAGGAGTTTCCAGGGAGCATAACCAGAAGTAAATGCGAAGGATATTTAGGGAAAGACTCGTAAACTTAAGGGGAAAACATGGAATAAGTTCCAATTGAAATGCGGGACAATACCATACAAGTCTTGTTTTTAGAAAGGAGAAATAAGGGAAAAGCAATAATAAGGTCTGAAAATAAGTCAGAAAAAGGGTAGAAATAAGTGGTAATATGCACTAGGCCACGAGCATGGTAGACAGGAACCAGACGAGGATTCCAGGTAGCAGAACCAAAAGTAAATGTGAAGTAAATTTAGTGAAAGAGTCGTACAGTTGAAGGGAAAAACTTGGAACGAGATCAAATTGAAATGCGGAAATAACCAAGTTTAGACAAAACCATACAACTCTCGTTTTTAGAAAGGTGAAACAAGGAAAAAAGCAATAATAAAGGCGGAAATAAGTCAGGAAAAGCGTTGAAATAAGTCGTGAGGTGTAGTAGGGAACGAGCATGGTAGACAGGAAACCGAAGGAGTTTCCAGGGAGCATAACCGAAGTAAATGCGAAGGATATTTAGGGAAAGACTCGTAAACTTAAGGGGAAAACATGGAATAAGTTCCAATTGAAATGCGGGACAATACCATACAAGTCTTGTTTTCGAAAGGAGAAATAAGGGAAAAGCAATAATAAGGTCGAAAATAAGTCAGAAAAAGGGTAGAAATAAGTGGTAATATGCACTAGGCCACGAGCATGGTAGACAGGAACCAGACGAGGATTCCAGGTAGCAGAACCAAAAGTAAATGTGAAGTAAATTTAGTGAAAGACTCAAACAGTTTAAGGGAAAAATTTGGAATGAGTTCAAATTGAAATGCGGAAATAACCAAGTTTAGACAAAACCATACAAGTCTCGTTTTTAAAAAGGTGAAACAAGGGAAAATCAATAATAACGGCGGAAATAAGTCGGGGAAAAGGGTAGAAATAAGTCGTGAGGTGTAGTAGGGAACGAGCATGGTAGACGAGGAAACCGAAGGAGTTTCCAGGGAGCATAACCAGAAGTAAATGCGAAGGATATTTAGTAAAAGACTCATAAATTTAAGGGGAAAACATGGAATAAGTTCCAATTGAAATGCGGAAACAATCAAGTTTAGACAATACCATACAAACCTTGTTTTCAGAAAAAAGAAATAAGGGAAAAGCAATAATAAGGTCGGAAAATAAGTCAGAAAAAGGGCAGAAATAAGTGGTATTATGCACTAGGCCACGAGCATGGTAGACAGGAACTAGACGGGGTTTCCAAGTAGCAGAACCAAAAGTAAATGTGAAGTAAATTTAGTGAAAGACTCGTACAGTTGAAGGGAAAAACTTGGAACGAGATCAAATTGAAATGCGGAAATAACCAAGTTTAGACAAAACCATACAAGTCTCGTTTTTAGAAAGGTGAAACAAGGAAAAAGCAATAATAAAGGCGGAAATAAGTCAGGAAAAGCGTTGAAATAAGTCGTGAGGTGTAGTAGGGAACGAGCATGGTAGACGAGAAACCGAAGGAGTTTCCGGGGAGCATAACCAAGTAAATGCGAAGGATATTTAGGGAAAGAGTCGTAAACTTAAGGGGAAAACATGGAATAAGTTCCAATTGAAATGCGGGACAATACCATACAAGTCTTGTTTTCGAAAGGAGAAATAAGGGAAAAGCAATAATAAGGTCGAAAATAAGTCCGAAAAAGGGTATAAATAAGTGGTAATATGCACTAGGCCACGAGCATGGTAGACGGGAACCGGACGGGGTTTCTAGGTACGAGAACCAAAAGTAAATGTGAAGTAAATTTATTGAAAGACTCGTACAGTTTAAGGGAAAAACTTGGAACGAGATCAAATTGAAATGCGGAAATAACCAAGTTTAGACAAAACCATACAAGTCTCGTTTTTAAAAAGGTGAAAGAAGGGAAAATCAATAATAACGGCGGAAATAAGTTAGGAAAAGGGTAGAAATAAGTCATGAGGTGTAGTAGGGAACGAGCATGGTAGACAGGAAACCGAAGGAGTTTCCAGGGAGCATAACCAGAAGTAAATGCGAAGGATATTTAGTAAAAGACTCATAAATTTAAGGGGAAAACATGGAATAAGTTCCAATTGAAATGCGGAAACAATCAAGTTTAGACAATACCATACAAACCTTGTTTTCGAAAAGAGAAATAAGGGAAAAGCAATAATAAGGTCGGAAAATAAGTCGGAAAAGGGGAGGAAATAAGTGGTAATATGCACTAGGCCACGAGCATGGTAGACGGGAACTAGACGGGGTTTCCAAGTAGCGAGAACCAAAAGTAAATGTGAAGTAAATTTAGTGAAAGACTCGTACAGTTGAAGGGAAAAACTTGGAACGAGATCAAATTGAAATGCGGAAATAACCAAGTTTAGACAAAACCATACAAGTCTCGTTTTTAGAAAGGTGAAACAAGGAAAAAGCAATAATAAAGGCGGAAATAAGTCAAGAAAAGCGTTGAAATAAGTCGTGAGGTGTAGTAGGGAACGAGCATGGTAGACAGGAAACCGAAGGAGTTTCCAGGGAGCATAACCAGAAGTAAATGCGAAGGATATTTAGGGAAAGACTCGTAAACTTAAGGGGAAAACATGGAATAAGTTCCAATTGAAATGCGGAAACAATCAAGTTTAGACAATACCATACAAACCTTGTTTTCAGAAAAGAGAAATAAGGGAAAAGCAATAATAAGGTCGGAAAATAAGTCAGAAAAAGGGCAGAAATAAGTGGTAATATGCACTAGGCCACGAGCATGGTAGACAGGAACTAGACGAGGGGTTTCCAAGTAGCGAGAACCAAAAGTAAATGTGAAGTAAATTTAGTGAAAGACTCGTACAGTTGAAGGGAAAAACTTGGAACGAGATCAAATTGAAATGCGGAAATAACCAAGTTTAGACAAAACCATACAAGTCTCGTTTTTAGAAAGGTGAAACAAGGAAAAAGCAATAATAAAGGCGGAAATAAGTCAGGAAAAGCGTTGAAATAAGTCGTGAGGTGTAGTAGGGAACGAGCATGGTAGACGAGAAAACCGAAGGAGTTTCCGGGGAGCATAACCGAAGTAAATGCGAAGGATATTTAGGGAAAGACTCGTAAACTTAAGGGGAAAACATGGAATAAGTTCCAATTGAAATGCGGGACAATACCATACAAGTCTTGTTTTCGAAAGGAGAAATAAGGGAAAAGCAATAATAAGGTCGAAAATAAGTCGGAAAAAGGGTAGAAATAAGTGGTAATATGCACTAGGCCACGAGCATGGTAGACAGGAACCAGACGAGGATTCCAGGTAGCAGAACCAAAAGTAATTGTGAAGTAAATTTAGTGAAAGACTCAAACAGTTTAAGGGAAAAATTTGGAATGAGTTCAAATTGAAATGCGGAAATAACCAAGTTTAGACAAAACCATACAAGTCTCGTTTTTAAAAAGGTGAAACAAGGGAAAATCAATAATAACGGCGGAAATAAGTCGGGGAAAAGGGTAGAAATAAGTCGTGAGGTGTAGTAGGGAACGAGCATGGTAGACGGGAAACCGAAGGAGTTTCCGGGGAGCATAACCGAAGTAAATGCGAAGGATATTTAGTAAAAGACTCATAAATTTAAGGGGAAAACATGGAATAAGTTCCAATTGAAATGCGGAAACAATCAAGTTTAGACAATACCATACAAACCTTGTTTTCAGAAAAAAGAAATAAGGGAAAAGCAATAATAAGGGCGGAAAATAAGTCAGAAAAAGGGCAGAAATAAGTGGTAATATGCAGTAGGTTACGAGCATGGTAGAGAGGAACCAGAAGGAGTTTCCAGGTAGCAGAACCAAAAGTAAATGTGAAGTAAATTTAGTGAAAGACTCCTACGGTTTAAGGGGAAAACTTAGAACGAGTTCAAATTGAAATGCGGAAATAACCAAGTTTAGACAAAACCATACAAGTCTCGTTTTTAGAACGGTGAAACAAGGGAAAAGCAACAATAACGGCGGAAATAAGTCGGGGAAAAGGGTAGAAATAAGTCGTGAGGTGTAGTAGGGAACGAGCATGGTAGACAGGAAACCGAAGGAGTTTCCAGGGAGCATAACCAGAAGTAAATGCGAAGGATATTTAGGGAAAGAATCGTAAACTTAAGGGGAAAACATAGAAAAAGTTCCAATTGAAATGCGGGACAATACCATACAAGTCTTGTTTTCAGAAAGGAGAAATAAGGGACAAGCAATAATAAGGTCGGAAAATAAGTCAGAAAAAGGGCATAAATAAGTGGTAATATACACTAGGCCACGAGCATGGTAGACAGGAACCAGACGGGGTTTCCAAGTAGCAGAACCAAAAGTAAATGTGAAGTAAAATTAGGGAAAGACTCGTACAGTTTAAGGGACAAACTTGGAACGAGATCATATTGAAATTCGGAAATAACCAAGTTTGGACAAAACCATACAATTCTCGTTTATAGAAAGATGAAACAAGGAAAAAGAAATAATAAAGGCGGAAATAAGTCAGGAAAAGCGTAGAAATAAGTCGTGAGGTGTAGTAAGGAACGAGCATCGTAGACAGGAAACCGAAGGAGTTTCCAGGGAGCATAACCAGAAGTAAATGCGAAGGATATTTAGGGAAAGACTCGTAAACTTAAGGGGAAAACATGGAATAAGTTCCAATTGAAATGCGGGACAATACCATACAAGTCTTGTTTTTAGAAAGGAGAAATAAGGGAAAAGCAATAATAAGGTCTGAAAATAAGTCAGAAAAAGGGTAGAAATAAGTGGTAATATGCACTAGGCCACGAGCATGGTAGACAGGAACCAGACGAGGATTCCAGGTAGCGAACCAAAAGTAAATGTGAAGTAAATTTAGTGAAAGAGTCGTACAGTTGAAGGGAAAAACTTGGAACGAGATCAAATTGAAATGCGGAAATAACCAAGTTTAGACAAAACCATACAACTCTCGTTTTTAGAAAGGTGAAACAAGGAAAAAAGCAATAATAAAGGCGGAAATAAGTCAGGAAAAGCGTTGAAATAAGTCGTGAGGTGTAGTAGGGAACGAGCATGGTAGACAGGAAACCGAAGGAGTTTCCAGGGAGCATAACCAGAAGTAAATGCGAAGGATATTTAGGGAAAGACTCGTAAACTTAAGGGGAAAACATGGAATAAGTTCCAATTGAAATGCAATAATAAGGTCTGAAAATAAGTCAGAAAAAGGGTAGAAATAAGTGGTAATATGCACTAGGCCACGAGCATGGTAGACAGGAACCAGACGAGGATTCCAGGTAGCAGAACCAAAAGTAAATGTGAAGTAAATTTAGTGAAAGACTCAAACAGTTTAAGGGAAAAATTTGGAATGAGTTCAAATTGAAATGCGGAAATAACCAAGTTTAGACAAAACCATACAAGTCTCGTTTTTAAAAAGGTGAAACAAGGGAAAATCAATAATAACGGCGGAAATAAGTCAGGAAAAGGGTAGAAATAAGTCGTGAGGTGTAGTAGGGAACGAGCATGGTAGACAGGAAACCGAAGGAGTTTCCAGGGAGCATAACCAGAAGTAAATGCGAAGGATATTTAGTAAAAGACTCATAAATTTAAGGGGAAAACATGGAATAAGTTCCAATTGAAATGCGGAAACAATCAAGTTTAGACAATACCATACAAACCTTGTTTTCGAAAAAAGAAATAAGGGAAAAGCAATAATAAGGTCGGAAAATAAGTCGGAAAAAGGGCGAGGAAATAAGTGGTATTATGCACTAGGCCACGAGCATGGTAGACGGGAACTAGACGGGGTTTCCAAGTAGCGAGAACCAAAAGTAAATGTGAAGTAAATTTAGTGAAAGACTCGTACGATTGAAGGGAAAAACTTGGAACGAGATCAAATTGAAATGCGGAAATAACCAAGTTCAGACAAAACCATACAAGTCTCGTTTTTAGAAAGGTGAAACAAGGAAAAAGCAATAATAAAGGCGGAAATAAGTCAGGAAAAGCGTTGAAATAAGTCGTGAGGTGTAGTAGGGAACGAGCATGGTAGACAGGAAACCGAAGGAGTTTCCAGGGAGCATAACCAGAAGTAAATGCGAAGGATATTTAGGGAAAGAGTCGTAAACTTAAGGGGAAAACATGGAATAAGTTCCAATTGAAATGCGGGACAATACCATACAAGTCTTGTTTTCAGAAAGGAGAAATAAGGGAAAAGCAATAATAAGGTCTGAAAATAAGTCCGAAAAAGGGTATAAATAAGTGGTAATATGCACTAGGCCACGAGCATGGTAGACAGGAACCAGACGGGGTTTCTAGGTACAGAACCAAAAGTAAATGTGAAGTAAATTTATTGAAAGACTCGTACAGTTTAAGGGAAAAACTTGGAACGAGATCAAATTGAAATGCGGAAATAACCAAGTTTAGACAAAACCATACAAGTCTCGTTTTTAAAAAGGTGAAAGAAGGGAAAATCAATAATAACGGCGGAAATAAGTCGGGGAAAAGGGTAGAAATAAGTCATGAGGTGTAGTAGGGAACGAGCATGGTAGACAGGAAACCGAAGGAGTTTCCAGGGAGCATAACCAGAAGTAAATGCGAAGGATATTTAGTAAAAGACTCATAAATTTAAGGGGAAAACATGGAATAAGTTCCAATTGAAATGCGGAAACAATCAAGTTTAGACAATACCATACAAACCTTGTTTTCAGAAAAGAGAAATAAGGGAAAAGCAATAATAAGGTCGGAAAATAAGTCAGAAAAAGGGCAGAAATAAGTGGTAATATGCACTAGGCCACGAGCATGGTAGACAGGAACTAGACGGGGTTTCCAAGTAGCAGAACCAAAAGTAAATGTGAAGTAAATTTAGTGAAAGACTCGTACCAGTTGAAGGGAAAAACTTGGAACGAGATCAAATTGAAATGCGGAAATAACCAAGTTTAGACAAAACCATACAAGTCTCGTTTTTAGAAAGGTGAAACAAGGAAAAAGCAATAATAAAGGCGGAAATAAGTCAAGAAAAGCGTTGAAATAAGTCGTGAGGTGTAGTAGGGAACGAGCATGGTAGACGGGGAAACCGAAGGAGTTTCCAGGGAGCATAACCAGAAGTAAATGCGAAGGATATTTAGGGAAAGACTCGTAAACTTAAGGGGAAAACATGGAATAAGTTCCAATTGAAATGCGGAAACAATCAAGTTTAGACAATACCATACAAACCTTGTTTTCAGAAAAGAGAAATAAGGGAAAAGCAATAATAAGGTCGGAAAATAAGTCAGAAAAAGGGCAGAAATAAGTGGTAATATGCACTTAGGCCACGAGCATGGTAGACGGGAACTAGACGGGGTTTCCAAGTAGCGAGAACCAAAAGTAAATGTGAAGTAAATTTAGTGAAAGACTCGTACAGTTGAAGGGAAAAACTTGGAACGAGATCAAATTGAAATGCGGAAATAACCAAGTTTAGACAAAACCATACAAGTCTCGTTTTTAGAAAGGTGAAACAAGGAAAAAGCAATAATAAAGGCGGAAATAAGTCGGGGAAAAGCGTTGAAATAAGTCGTGAGGTGTAGTAGGGAACGAGCATGGTAGACGAGAAAACCGAAGGAGTTTCCAGGGAGCATAACCAGAAGTAAATGCGAAGGATATTTAGGGAAAGACTCGTAAACTTAAGGGGAAAACATGGAATAAGTTCCAATTGAAATGCGGGACAATACCATACAAGTCTTGTTTTCAAAAGGAGAAATAAGGGAAAAGCAATAATAAGGTCTGAAAATAAGTCAGAAAAAGGGTAGAAATAAGTGGTAATATGCACTAGGCCACGAGCATGGTAGACAGGAACCAGACGAGGTTTCCAGGTAGCAGAACCAAAAGTAAATGTGAAGTAAATTTAGTGAAAGACCATATAGTTTAAGGGAAAAATTTGGAATGAGGTCAAATTTAAATGCGGAAATAACCAAGTTTAGACAAAACCATACAAGTCTCGTTTTTAAAAAGGTGAAACAAGGGAAAATCAATAATAACGGCGGAAATAAGTCAGGAAAAGGGTAGAAATAAGTCGTGAGGTGTAGCAGGGAACGAGCATGGTAGACAGGAAACCGAAGGAGTTTCCAGGAAGCATAACCAGAAGTAAATTTGAAGGATGTTTAGTAAAAGACTCATAAATTTAAGGGGAAAACATGGAATAAGTTCCAATTGAAATGCGGAAACAATCAAGTTTAGACAATACCAAACAAACCTTGTTTTCAGAAAAGAGAAATAAGGGAAAAGCAATAATAAGGTCGGAAAATAAGTCAGAAAAAGGGCAGAAATAAGTTGGAGTATGCACTAGGCCACGAGCATGGCAGACAGGAACTAGACGGGGTTTCCAAGTAGCAGAACCAAAAGTAAATGTGAAGTAAATTTAGTGAAAGACTCGTACAGTGTAAGGGAAAAACTTGGAACGAGATCAAATTGAAATGCGGAAATAACCAAGTTTAGACAAAACCATACAAACCTTGTTTTCAGAAAAGAGAAATAAGGGAAAAGCAATAATAAGGGCGGAAAATAAGTCAGAAAAAGGGCAGAAATAAGTGGTAATATGCAGTAGGCTACGAGCATGGTAGAGAGGAACCAGAAGGAGTTTCCAGGTAGCAGAACCAAAAGTAAATGTTATGCAAATTTAGTGAAAGACTCCTACAGTTTAAGGGGAAAACTTAGAACGAGTTCAAATTGAAATGCGGAAATAACCAAGTTTGGACAAAACCATACAAGTCTCGTTTTTAGAACGGTGAAACAAGGGAAAAGCAACAATAACGGCGGAAATAAGTCGGGGAAAAGCGTAGAAATAAGTCGTGAGGTGTAGTAGGGAACGAGCATGGTAGACAGGAAACCGAAGGAGTTTCCAGGGAGCATAACCAGAAGTAAATGCGAAGGATATTTAGGGAAAGACTCGTAAACTTAAGGGGAAAACATGGAATAAGTTCCAATTGAAATGCGGAAACAATCAAGTTTAGACAATACCATACAAACCTTGTTTTTCGAAAAGAGAAATAAGGGAAAAGCAATAATAAGGTCGGAAAATAAGTCAGAAAAAGGGCAGAAATAAGTGGTAATATGCACTAGGCCACGAGGATGGTAGACAGGAACTAGACGGGGTTTCCAAGTAGCAGAACCAAAAGTAAATGTGAAGTAAATTTAGTGAAAGACTCGTAGAGTTGAAGGGAAAAACTTGGAACGAGATCAAATTGAAATGCGGAAATAACCAAGTTTAGACAAAACCATACAAGTCTCGTTTTTAGAAAGGTGAAACAAGGAAAAAGCAATAATAAAGGCGGAAATAAGTCGGGGAAAAGCGTTGAAATAAGTCGTGAGGTGTAGTAGGGAACGAGCATGGTAGACGGGAAACCGAAGGAGTTTCCGGGGAGCATAACCGAAGTAAATGCGAAGGATATTTAGGGAAAGACTCGTAAACTTAAGGGGAAAACATGGAATAAGTTCCAATTGAAATGCGGGACAATACCATACAAGTCTTGTTTTCAGAAAGGAGAAATAAGGGAAAAGCAATAATAAGGTCGAAAATAAGTCGGAAAAAGGGTAGAAATAAGTGGTAATATGCCTTAGGCCACGAGCATGGTAGACGGGAACCGGACGAGGTTTCCAGGTAGCAGAACCAAAAGTAAATGTGAAGTAAATTTAGTGAAAGACTCATATAGTTTAAGGGAAAAATTTGGAATGAGGTCAAATTGAAATGCGTAAATAACCAAGTTTAGACAAAACCATACAAGTCTCGTTTTTAAAAAGGTGAAACAAGGGAAAATCAATAATAACGGCGGAAATAAGTCAGGAAAAGGGTAGAAATAAGTCGTGAGGTGTAGTAGGGAACGAGCATGGTAGACAAGAAACCGAAGGAGTTTCCAGGGAGCATAACCAGAAGTAAATGCGAAGGATTTTAGTAAAAGACTCATAAATTTAAGGGGAAAACATGGAATAAGTTCCAATTGAAATGCGGAAACAATCAAGTTTAGACAATACCAAACAAACCTTGTTTTCAGAAAAGAGAAATAAGGGAAAAGCAATAATAAGGTCGGAAAATAAGTCGGAAAAAGGGCGAGGAAATAAGTGGTAATATGCACTAGGCCACGAGCATGGTAGACAGGAACTAGACGGGGTTTCCAAGTAGCAGAACCAAAAGTAAATGTGAAGTAAATTTAGTGAAAGACTCGTACAGTGTAAGGGAAAAACTTGGAACGAGATCAAATTGAAATGCGGAAATAACCAAGTTTAGACAAAACCATACAAACCTTGTTTTCAGAAAAGAGAAATAAGGGAAAAGCAATAAGAAGGGCGGAAAATAAGTCAGAAAAAGGGCAGAAATAAGTGGTAATATGCAGTAGGCTACGAGCATGGTAGAGAGGAACCAGAAGGAGTTTCCAGGTAGCAGAACCAAAAGTAAATGTTAAGCAAATTTAGTGAAAGACTCCTACAGTTTAAGGGGAAAACTTAGAACGAGTTCAAATTGAAATGCGGAATTAACCAAGTTTGGACAAAACCATACAAGTCTCGTTTTTAGAACGGTGAAACAAGGGAAAAGCAACAATAACGGCGGAAATAAGTCAGGAAAGGGGTAGAAATAAGTCGTGAGGTGTAGTAGGGAACGAGCATGGTAGACAGGAAACCGAAGGAGTTTCCAGGGAGCATAACGAGAAGTAAATGCGAAGGATATTTAGGGAAAGACTCATAAACTTAAAGGGAAAACATGGAATAAGTTCCAATTGAAATGCGGGACAATACCATACAAGTCTTGTTTTCAGAAAGGAGAAATATGGGAAAAGCAATAATAAGGTCGGAAAATAAGTCAGAAAAAGGGCAGAAATAAGTGGTAATATACACTAGGCCACGAGCATGGTAGACAGGAACCAGACAGGGTTTCAAAGTAGCAGAACCAAAAGTAAATATGAAGTAAATTTAGTGAAAGACTCGTACAGTTTAAGGGAAAAACTTGGAACGAGATCATATTGAAATTCGGAAATAACCAAGTTTAGACAAAACCATACAATTCTCGTTTTTAGAAAGATGAAACAAGGAAAAAGCAATAATAAAGGCGGAAATAAGTCAGGAAAAGCGTAGAAATAAGTCGTGAGGTGTAGTAGGGAACGAGCATGGTAGACAGGAAACCGAAGGAGTTTCCAGGGAGCATAACCAGAAGTAAATGCGAAGGATATTTAGGGAAAGACTCGTAAACTTAAGGGGAAAACATGGAATAAGTTCCAATTGAAATGCGGGACAATACCATACAAGTCTTGTTTTCAGAAAGGAGAAATAAGGGAAAAGCAATAATAAGGAATGAAAATAAGTCAGAGAAAGGGTAGAAATAAGTTGTAATATGCACTAGGCCACGAGCATGGTAGAGAGAAACCAGAAGGAGTTTCCAGGTAGCAGAACCAAAAGTAAATGTGAAGTAAATTTAGTGAAAGACTCCTACAGTTTAAGGGGAAAACTTAGAACGAGTTCAGATTGAAATGCGGAAATAACCAAGTTTGGAAAAAACCATAGAAGTCTTGTTTTTAGAACGGTGAAACAAGGGAAAAGCAACAATAACGGCGGAAATAAGTCAGGAAAAGGGTAGAAATAAGTCGTGAGGTGTAGTAGGGAACGAGCATGGTGGACAGGAAACCGAAGGAGTTTCCAGGGAGCATAACCAGAAAGACTCGTAAACTTAAGGGGAAAACATGGAATAAGTTCCAATTGAAATGCGGAAACAATCAAGTTTAGACAATACCATACAAACCTTGTTTTCAGAAAAGAGAAATAAGGGAAAAGCAATAATAAGGGCGGAAAATAAGTCAGAAAAAGGGCAGAAATAAGTGGTAATATGCAGTAGGCTACGAGCATGGTAGAGAGGAACCAGAAGGAGTTTCCAGGTAGCAGAACAAAAAGTAAATGTGAAGAAAATTTAGTGAAAGACTCCTACAGTTTAAGGGGAAAACTTAGAACGAGTTCAAATTGAAATCGGAAATAACCAAGTTTGGACAAAACCATACAAGTCTCGTTTTTAGAACGGTGAAACAAGGGAAAAGCAACAATAAAGGCGGAAATAAGTCGGGGAAAAGGGTAGAAATAAGTCGTGAGGTGTAGTAGGGAACGAGCATGGTAGACGAGGAAACCGAAGGAGTTTCCGGGGAGCATAACCAAGTAAATGCGAAGGATATTTTGGGAAAGACTCATAAACTTAAGGGGAAAACTTGGAATAACTTCCAATTGAAATGCGGGACAATATCGTACAAGTCTTGTTTTCGAAAGGAGAAATAAGGGAAAAGCAATAATAAGGTCGAAAATAAGTCGGAAAAAGGGTAGAAATAAGTGGTAATATGCACTAGGCCACGAGCATGGTAGACGGGAACCGGACGGGGTTTCCAAGTAGCGAGAACCAAAAGTAAATGTGAAGTAAATTTAGTGAAAGACTCATACGAGTTTAAGGGAAAAACTTGGAACGAGATCATATTGAAATTCGGAAATAACCAAGTTTAGACAAAACCATACAATTCTCGTTTTTAGAAAGATGAAACAAGGAAAAAGCAATAATAAAGGCGGAAATAAGTCGGGGAAAAGCGTAGAAATAAGTCGTGAGGTGTAGTAGGGAACGAGCATGGTAGACGAGGAAACCGAAGGAGTTTCCGGGGAGCATAACCGAAGTAAATGCGAAGGATATTTAGGGAAAGACTCGTAAACTTAAGGGGAAAACATGGAATAAGTTCCAATTGAAATGCGGGACAATACCATACAAGTCTTGTTTTCGAAAGGAGAAATAAGGGAAAAGCAATAATAAGGTATGAAAATAAGTCGGAAAAAGGGTAGAAATAAGTTGTAATATGCACTAGGCCACGAGCATGGTAGAGAGAAACCGAAGGAGTTTCCAGGTAGCAGAACAAAAAGTAAATGTGAAGTAAATTTAGTGAAAGACTCCTACAGTTTAAGGGGAAAACTTAGAACGAGTTCAAATTGAAATCCGGAAATAACCAAGTTTGGACAAAACCATACAAGTCTCGTTTTTAGAACGGTGAAACAAGGGAAAAGCAACAATAACGGCGGAAATAAGTCAGGAAAAGGGTAGAAATAAGTCGTGAGGTGTAGTAGGGAACGAGCATGGTAGACAGGAAACCGAAGGAGTTTCCAGGGAGCATAACGAAGTAAATGCGAAGGATATTTTGGGAAAGACTCATAAACTTAAGGGGAAAACTTGGAATAACTTCCAATTGAAATGCGGGACAATATCGTACAAGTCTTGTTTTCGAGAAAGGAGAAATAAGGGAAAAGCAATAATAAGGTCGAAAATAAGTCAGAAAAAGGGTAGAAATAAGTGGTAATATGCACTAGGCCACGAGCATGGTAGACAGGAACCAGACGGGGTTTCCAAGTAGCAGAACCAAAAGTAAATGTGAAGTAAATTTAGTGAAAGACTCATACAGTTTAAGGGAAAAACTTGGAACGAGATCATATTGAAATTCGGAAATAACCAAGTTTAGACAAAACCATACAATTCTCGTTTTTAGAAAGATGAAACAAGGAAAAAGCAATAATAAAGGAGGAAATAAGTCAGGAAAAGCGTAGAAATAAGTCGTGAGGTGTAGTAGGGAACGAGCATGGTAGACAGGAAACCGAAGGAGTTTCCGAGGAGCATAACCGAAGTAAATGCGAAGGATATTTAGGGAAAGACTCGTAAACTTAAGGGGAAAACATGGAATAAGTTCCAATTGAAATGCGGGACAATACCATACAAGTCTTGTTTTCGAAAGGAGAAATAAGGGAAAAGCAATAATAAGGTATGAAAATAAGTCGAAAAAGGGTAGAAATAAGTTGTAATATGCACTAGGCCACGAGCATGGTAGAGAGAAACCGAGAAGGAGTTTCCGGGTAGCGAGAACCAAAAGTAAATGTGAAGTAAATTTAGTGAAAGACTCCTACGAGTTTAAGGGGAAAACTTAGAATGAGTACAAATTGAAATGCGGAAATAACCAAGTTTGGAAAAAACCATACAAGTCTCGTTTTTAGAACGGTGAAACAAGGGAAAAGCAACAATAACGGCGGAAATAAGTCGGGGAAAAGGGTAGAAATAAGTCGTGAGGTGTAGTAGGGAACGAGCATGGTAGACGGGGAAACCGAAGGAGTTTCCGAGGAGCATAACCGAAGTAAATGCGAAGGATATTTTGGGAAAGACTCATAAACTTAAGGGGAAAACTTGGAATAACTTCCAATTGAAATGCGGGACAATATCATACAAGTCTTGTTTTCGGAAAGGAGAAATAAGGGAAAAGCAATAATAAGGTCGAAAATAAGTCGGAAAAAGGGTAGAAATAAGTGGTAATATGCCTTTAGGCCACGAGCATGGTAGACGGGAACCGGACGGGGTTTCCAAGTAGCGAGAACCAAAAGTAAATGTGAAGTAAATTTAGTGAAAGACTCGTACAGTTTAAGGGAAAAACTTGGAACGAGATCATATTGAAATTCGGAAATAACCAAGTTTAGACAAAACCATACAATTCTCGTTTTTAGAAAGATGAAACAAGGAAAAAGCAATAATAAAGGCGGAAATAAGTCGGGGAAAAGCGTAGAAATAAGTCGTGAGGTGTAGTAGGGAACGAGCATGGTAGACGAGGAAACCGAAGGAGTTTCCGGGGAGCATAACCGGAAGTAAATGCGAAGGATATTTAGGGAAAGACTCGTAAACTTAAGGGGAAAACATGGAATAAGTTCCAATTGAAATGCGGGACAATACCATACAAGTCTTGTTTTCAAAAGGAGAAATAAGGGAAAAGCAATAATAAGGTCTGAAAATAAGTCAGAAAAAGGGTAGAAATAAGTTGTAATATGCATTAGGCCACGAGCATGGTAGAGAGAAACCGAAGGAGTTTCCGGGTAGCGAGAACCAAAAGTAAATGTGAAGTAAATTTAGTGAAAGACTCCTACGAGTTTAAGGGGAAAACTTAGAATGAGTGCAAATTGAAATGCGGAAATAACCAAGTTTGGAAAAAACCATACAAGTCTCGTTTTTAGAACGGTGAAACAAGGGAAAAGCAACAATAACGGCGGAAATAAGTCGGGGAAAAGGGTAGAAATAAGTCGTGAGGTGTAGTAGGGAACGAGCATGGTGGACGGGGAAACCGAAGGAGTTTCCGAGGAGCATAACGAAGGAAAGAAGAAAGACTCGTAAACTTAACGGGAAAACATGGAATAAGTTCCAATTGAAATGCGGAAACAATCAAGTTTAGACAATACCATACAAACCTTGTTTTCGAGAAAAGAGAAATAAGGGAAAAGCAATAATAAGGGCGGAAAATAAGTCGAAAAAGGGCGAGAAATAAGTGGTAATATGCGGTAGGCTACGAGCATGGTAGAGAGGAACCAGAAGGAGTTTCCAGGTAGCAGAACAAAAAGTAAATGTGAAGAAAATTTAGTGAAAGACTCCTACAGTTTAAGGGGAAAACTTAGAACGAGTTCAAATTGAAATCCGGAAATAACCAAGTTTGGACAAAACCATACAAGTCTCGTTTTTAGAACGGTGAAACAAGGGAAAAGCAACAATAACGGCGGAAATAAGTCGGGGAAAAGGGTAGAAATAAGTCGTGAGGTGTAGTAGGGAACGAGCATGGTAGACGAGGAAACCGAAGGAGTTTCCGGGGAGCATAACCGGAAGTAAATGCGAAGGATATTTTGGGAAAGACTCATAAACTTAAGGGGAAAACTTGGAATAACTTCCAATTGAAATGCGGGACAATATCATACAAGTCTTGTTTTCGGAAAGGAGAAATAAGGGAAAAGCAATAATAAGGTACGAAAATAAGTCGGAAAAGGGTAGAAATAAGTGGTAATATGCCTTTAGGCCACGAGCATGGTAGACGGGAACCGGACGGGGTTTCCAAGTAGCGAGAACCAAAAGTAAATGTGAAGTAAATTTAGTGAAAGACTCATACAGTTTAAGGGAAAAACTTGGAACGAGATCATATTGAAATTCGGAAATAACCAAGTTTAGACAAAACCATACAATTCTCGTTTTTAGAAAGATGAAACAAGGAAAATAATAAAGGCGGAAATAAGTCGGGGAAAAGCGTAGAAATAAGTCGTGAGGTGTAGTAGGGAACGAGCATGGTAGACGGGGAAACCGAAGGAGTTTCCGGGGAGCATAACCGGAAGTAAATGCGAAGGATATTTAGGGAAAGACTCGTAAACTTAAGGGGAAAACATGGAATAAGTTCCAATTGAAATGCGGGACAATACCATACAAGTCTTGTTTTCGAAAGGAGAAATAAGGGAAAAGCAATAATAAGGTATGAAAATAAGTCGGAAAAAGGGTAGAAATAAGTTGTAATATGCCTAGGCCACGAGCATGGTAGAGAGAAACCAGAAGGAGTTTCCAGGTAGCAGAACCAAAAGTAAATGTGAAGTAAATTTAGTGAAAGACTCCTACAGTTTAAGGGGAAAACTTAGAATGAGTGCAAATTGAAATGCGGAAATAACCAAGTTTGGAAAAAACCATACAAGTCTCGTTTTTAGAACGGTGAAACAAGGGAAAAGCAACAATAACGGCGGAAATAAGTCAGGAAAAGGGTAGAAATAAGTCGTGAGGTGTAGTAGGGAACGAGCATGGTGGACGAGAAACCGAAGGAGTTTCCGGGGAGCAAAACCGAAAAACGAGGAAAGACTCGTAAACTTAAGGGGAAAACATGGAATAAGTTCCAATTGAAATGCGGAAACAATCAAGTTTAGACAATACCATACAAACCTTGTTTTCAGAAAAGAGAAATAAGGGAAAAGCAATAATAAGGGCGGAAAATAAGTCAGAAAAAGGGCGAGAAATAAGTGGTAATATGCAGTAGGCTACGAGCATGGTAGAGAGGAACCAGAAGGAGTTTCCAGGTAGCAGAACAAAAAGTAAATGTGAAGTAAATTTAGTGAAAGACTCCTACAGTTTAAGGGGAAAACTTAGAACGAGTTCAAATTGAAATCCGGAAATAACCAAGTTTGGACAAAACCATACAAGTCTCGTTTTTAGAACGGTGAAACAAGGGAAAAGCAACAATAACGGCGGAAATAAGTCAGGAAAAGGGTAGAAATAAGTCGTGAGGTGTAGTAGGGAACGAGCATGGTAGACAGGAAACCGAAGGAGTTTCCAGGGAGCATAACCAGAAGTAAATGCGAAGGATATTTTGGGAAAGACTCATAAACTTAAGGGGAAAACTTGGAATAACTTCCAATTGAAATGCGGGACAATATCATACAAGTCTTGTTTTTCGAAAGGAGAAATAAGGGAAAAGCAATAATAAGGTACGAAAATAAGTCGAAAAAGGGTAGAAATAAGTGGTAATATGCACTAGGCCACGAGCATGGTAGACGGGAACCGGACGGGGTTTCCAAGTAGCGAGAACCAAAAGTAAATGTGAAGTAAATTTAGTGAAAGACTCGTACGAGTTTAAGGGAAAAACTTGGAACGAGATCATATTGAAATTCGGAAATAACCAAGTTTAGACAAAACCATACAATTCTCGTTTTTAGAAAGATGAAACAAGGAAAAAGCAATAATAAAGGCGGAAATAAGTCGGGGAAAAGCGTAGAAATAAGTCGTGAGGTGTAGTAGGGAACGAGCATGGTAGACGAGGAAACCGAAGGAGTTTCTAGGGAGCATAACCAGAAGTAAATGCGAAGGATATTTAGGGAACGTCTCGTAAACTTAAGGGGAAAACATGGAATAAGTTCCAATTGAAATGCGGGACAATACCATACAAGTCTTGTTTTCAAAAAGGAGAAATAAGGGAAAAGCAATAATAAGGAATGAAAATAAGTCAGAAAAAGGGTAGAAATAAGTTGTAATATGCACTAGGCCACGAGCATGGTAGAGAGAAACCAGAAGGAGTTTCCAGGTAGCAGAACCAAAAGTAAATGTGAAGTAAATTTAGTGAAAGACTCCTACAGTTTAAGGGGAAAACTTAGAACGAGTTCAAATTGAAATACGGAAATAACCAAGTTTGGAAAAAACCATACAAGTCTCGTTTTTAGAACGGTGAAACAAGGGAAAAGCAACAATAACGGCGGAAATAAGTCGGGGAAAAGGGTAGAAATAAGTCGTGAGGTGTAGTAGGGAACGAGAATGGTGGACGGGAAACCGAAGGAGTTTCCGGGGAGCATAACCGAAGTAAATGCGAAGGATATTTAGGAAAGACTCGTAAACTTAAGGGAAAAACATGGAATAAGTTCCAATTGAAATGCGGAAACAATCAAGTTTAGACAATACCATACAAACCTTGTTTTCAGAAAAGAGAAATAAGGGAAAAGCAATAATAAGGGCGGAAAATAAGTCGAGAAAAAGGGCGAGAAATAAGTGGTAATATGCGGTAGGCTACGAGCATGGTAGAGAGGAACCGAAGGAGTTTCCGGGTAGCGAGAACCAAAAGTAAATGTGAAGTAAATTTAGTGAAAGACTCCTACGGTTTAAGGGGAAAACTTAGAACGAGTTCAAATTGAAATCCGGAAATAACCAAGTTTGGAAAAAACCATACAAGTCTCGTTTTTAGAACGGTGAAACAAGGGAAAAGCAACAATAACGGCGGAAATAAGTCGGGGAAAAGGGTAGAAATAAGTCGTGAGGTGTAGTAGGGAACGAGCATGGTAGACAAGAAACCGAAGGAGTTTCGAGGGAGCATAACCAGTAGTAAATGCGAAGGATATTTAGGGAAAGACTCATAAACTTAAGGGGAAAACATGGAATAAGTTCCAATTGAAATGCGGGACAATACCATACAAGTCTTGTTTTCAGAAAGGAGAAATAAGGGAAAAGCAATAATAAGGTCGGAAAATAAGTCGGAAAAAGGGCGAGGAAATAAGTGGTAATATACACTAGGCCACGAGCATGGTAGACGGGAACCGGACGGGGTTTCCAAGTAGCGAGAACCAAAAGTAAATATGAAGTAAATTTAGTGAAAGACTCGTACGAGTTTAAGGGAAAAACTTGGAACGAGATCATATTGAAATTCGGAAATAACCAAGTTTAGACAAAACCATACAATTCTCGTTTTTAGAAAGATGAAACAAGGAAAAAGCAATAATAAAGGCGGAAATAAGTCGGGGAAAAGCGTAGAAATAAGTCGTGAGGTGTAGTAGGGAACGAGCATGGTAGACGAGAAACCGAAGGAGTTTCTAGGGAGCATAACCAGAAGTAAATGCGAAGGATATTTAGGGAAAGTCTCGTAAACTTAAGGGGAAAACATGGAATAAGTTCCAATTGAAATGCGGGACAATACCATACAAGTCTTGTTTTCAGAAAGGAGAAATAAGGGAAAAGCAATAATAAGGTATGAAAATAAGTCAGAAAAAGGGTAGAAATAAGTTGTAATATGCACTAGGCCACGAGCATGGTAGAGAGAAACCGAAGGAGTTTCCGGGTAGCGAGAACCAAAAGTAAATGTGAAGTAAATTTAGTGAAAGACTCCTACGGTTTAAGGGGAAAACTTAGAATGAGTGCAAATTGAAATGCGGAAATAACCAAGTTTGGAAAAAACCATACAAGTCTCGTTTTTAGAACGGTGAAACAAGGGAAAAGCAACAATAACGGCGGAAATAAGTCAGGAAAAGGGTAGAAATAAGTCGTGAGGTGTAGTAGGGAACGAGCATGGTGGACAGGAAACCGAAGGAGTTTCCAGGGAGCATAACCGAGGGAAAGACTCGTAAACTTAAGGGGAAAACATGGAATAAGTTCCAATTGAAATGCGGAAACAATCAAGTTTAGACAATACCATACAAACCTTGTTTTCAGAAAAGAGAAATAAGGGAAAAGCAATAATAAGGGCGGAAAATAAGTCAGAAAAAGGGCAGAAATAAGTGGTAATATGCAGTAGGCTACGAGCATGGTAGAGAGGAACCAGAAGGAGTTTCCAGGTAGCAGAACAAAAAGTAAATGTGAAGTAAATTTAGTGAAAGACTCCTACAGTTTAAGGGGAAAACTTAGAACGAGTTCAAATTGAAATCCGGAAATAACCAAGTTTGGACAAAACCATACAAGTCTCGTTTTTAGAACGGCGAAACAAGGGAAAAGCAACAATAACGGCGGAAATAAGTCGGGGAAAAGGGTAGAAATAAGTCGTGAGGTGTAGTAGGGAACGAGCATGGTAGACGGGGAAACCGAAGGAGTTTCCGGGGAGCATAACCGAAGTAAATGCGAAGGATATTTTGGGAAAGACTCATAAACTTAAGGGGAAAACTTGGAATAACTTCCAATTGAAATGCGGGACAATATCATACAAGTCTTGTTTTCGAAAGGAGAAATAAGGGAAAAGCAATAATAAGGTATTCGAAAATAAGTCGGAAAAAGGGTAGAAATAAGTGGTAATATGCCTTAGGCCACGAGCATGGTAGACGGGGAACCGGACGGGGTTTCCAAGTAGCGAGAACCAAAAGTAAATGTGAAGTAAATTTAGTGAAAGACTCGTACAGTTTAAGGGAAAAACTTGGAACGAGATCATATTGAAATTCGGAAATAACCAAGTTTAGACAAAACCATACAATTCTCGTTTTTAGAAAGATGAAACAAGGAAAAAGCAATAATAAAGGCGGAAATAAGTCGGGGAAAAGCGTAGAAATAAGTCGTGAGGTGTAGTAGGGAACGAGCATGGTAGACGAGGAAACCGAAGGAGTTTAGGGAGCATAGACAGTAAATGCGAAGGATATTTAGGGAAAGTCTCGTAAACTTAAGGGGAAAACATGGAATAAGTTCCAATTGAAATGCGGGACAATACCATACAAGTCTTGTTTTCAAAAGGAGAAATAAGGGAAAAGCAATAATAAGGAATGAAAATAAGTCGGGAAAAAGGGTAGAAATAAGTTGTAATATGCCTAGGCCACGAGCATGGTAGAGAGAAACCGAAGGAGTTTCCGGGTAGCGAGAACCAAAAGTAAATGTGAAGTAAATTTAGTGAAAGACTCCTACAGTTTAAGGGGAAAACTTAGAACGAGTTCAAATTGAAATGCGGAAATAACCAAGTTTGGAAAAAACCATACAAGTCTCGTTTTTAGAACGGTGAAACAAGGGAAAAGCAACGATAACGGCGGAAATAAGTCGGGGAAAAGGGTAGAAATAAGTCGTGAGGTGTAGTAGGGAACGAGAATGGTGGACGGGAAACCGAAGGAGTTTCCGGGGAGCATAACCGGAAGTAAATGCGAAGGATATTTAGGGAAAGACTCGTAAACTTAAGGGAAAAACATGGAATAAGTTCCAATTGAAATGCGGAAACAATCAAGTTTAGACAATACCATACAAACCTTGTTTTCGAGAAAAGAGAAATAAGGGAAAAGCAATAATAAGGGCGGAAAATAAGTCGAGAAAAAGGCGAGAAATAAGTTGTAATATGCGGTAGGCTACGAGCATGGTAGAGAGGAACCGGAAGGAGTTTCCGGGTAGCGAGAACCAAAAGTAAATGTGAAGTAAATTTAGTGAAAGACTCCTAGTTTAAGGGGAAAACTTAGAACGAGTTCAAATTGAAATCCGGAAATAACCAAGTTTGGAAAAAACCATACAAGTCTCGTTTTTAGAACGGTGAAACAAGGGAAAAGCAACAATAACGGCGGAAATAAGTCGGGGAAAAGGGTAGAAATAAGTCGTGAGGTGTAGTAGGGAACGAGCATGGTAGACAAGAAACCGAAGGAGTTTCGAGGGAGCATAACCAGTAGTAAATGCGAAGGATATTTAGGGAAAGACTCATAAACTTAAGGGGAAAACATGGAATAAGTTCCAATTGAAATGCGGGACAATACCATACAAGTCTTGTTTTCAGAAAGGAGAAATAAGGGAAAAGCAATAATAAGGTCGGAAAATAAGTCGGAAAAAGGGCGGGAAATAAGTGGTAATATACCTTTAGGCCACGAGCATGGTAGACGGGAACCGGACGGGGTTTCCAAGTAGCGAGAACCAAAAGTAAATATGAAGTAAATTTAGTGAAAGACTCGTACGAGTTTAAGGGAAAAACTTGGAACGAGATCATATTGAAATTCGGAAATAACCAAGTTTAGACAAAACCATACAATTCTCGTTTTTAGAAAGATGAAACAAGGAAAAAGCAATAATAAAGGCGGAAATAAGTCAGGAAAAGCGTAGAAATAAGTCGTGAGGTGTAGTAGGGAACGAGCATGGTAGACAGGAAACCGAAGGAGTTTCTAGGGAGCATAACCAGAAGTAAATGCGAAGGATATTTAGGGAAAGTCTCGTAAACTTAAGGGGAAAACATGGAATAAGTTCCGATTGAAATGCGGGACAATACCATACAAGTCTTGTTTTCGAAAGGAGAAATAAAGGAAAAGCAATAATAAGGAATGAAAATAAGTCGGGAAAAAGGGTAGAAATAAGTTGTAATATGCTGTAGGCCACGAGCATGGTAGAAAGAAACCGAAGGAGTTTCCGGGTAGCGAGAACCAAAAGTAAATGTGAAGTAAATTTAGTGAAAGACTCCTAAGTTTAAGGGGAAAACTTAGAACGAGTTCAAATTGAAATGCGGAAATAACCAAGTTTGGAAAAAACCATACAAGTCTCGTTTTTAGAACGGTGAAACAAGGGAAAAGCAACAATAACGGCGGAAATAAGTCGGGGAAAAGGGTAGAAATAAGTCGTGAGGTGTAGTAGGGAACGAGAATGGTGGACGGGAAAGCCGAAGGAGTTTCCGAGGAGCATAACCGAAGTAAATGCGAAGGATATTTAGGAAAGACTCGTAAACTTAAGGAGAAAACATGGAATAAGTTCCAATTGAAATGCGGAAACAATCAAGTTTAGACAATACCATACAAACCTTGTTTTCGGAAAAAGAGAAATAAGGGAAAAGCAATAATAAGGGCGGAAAATAAGTCGAAAAAGGGCGAGAAATAAGTGGTAATATGCGGTAGGCTACGAGCATGGTAGAGAGGAACCGAAGGAGTTTCCGAGGTAGCGAGAACCAAAAGTAAATGTGAAGTAAATTTAGTGAAAGACTCCTACAGTTTAAGGGGAAAACTTAGAACGAGTTCAAATTGAAATACGGAAATAACCAAGTTTGGACAAAACCATACAAGTCTCGTTTTAGAACGGTGAAACAAGGAAAAGCAACAATAACGGCGGAAATAAGTCGGGGAAAGGGTAGAAATAAGTCGTGAGGTGTAGTAGGGAGCGAGCATGGTAGACGGGGAAACCGAAAGGAGTTTCCGAGGAGCATAACCAGTAAATGCGAAGGATATTTTGGGAAAGACTCATAAACTTAAGGGGGAAAACTTGGAATAACTTCCAATTGAAATGCGGGACAATATCATACAAGTCTTTTGTTTTCGGAAAGGAGAAATAAGGGAAAAGCGATAATAAGGTCTGAAAATAAGTCGAAAAAGGGTAGAAATAAGTGGTAATATGCCCTAGGCCACGAGCATGGTAGACGGGAACCAGACGGGGTTTCCAAGTAGCGAGAACCAAAAGTAAATGTGAAGTAAATTTAGTGAAAGACTCGTACGGTTTAAGGGAAAAACTTGGAACGAGATCATATTGAAAT
>JAUJYP020000748.1:0-36436 GCA_030674075.2 Linum usitatissimum
CTCACTCTAAGGGAAAGCAAAGGTTAGGCTAGATAATCAACCCTTCAACTCGTTCCACACATGGGACGTTGTGGCTATAACATTCCTTGAGGAGTTCTTTCCACTATAGAACGGATGCAATCTCGGCTCAAATCGGCAACTTCCAAAGAAGGTATGAGGAGCTCTTCAACAAAACTTGGGACCGTTTCTACTCTTTATTGTGTGCCCGTGCCCCCATCACAACATTGAGGATTGGACTCTGTGCGTATATTCACGCGGACTCTTGATTATGAGAACACGAGAATGATCAATCAAGTTGCAAATGGTGATTTGAAGTTAATCACCCCAAAAAGGTATCTTTAGCTATGCAAAGAAATGGGCGGTGAAGACCAAGATTTGGGCACGCCAACAAGCACCAAGAGCCCACAAGAGTCAGGTGGAAACTGATTTGCCTCCAACACCTCCTTCGTACAAACCAAAGAAAAGTTTTGAGGACGCACCGACCATTCCCTCCACATGTACCCAAGTTTGATGCATTTGTGCATCAAATAAATACCCAAGATGCCCAATAAAGAGGTAGCATCGCCTCCAAAACCTCAACAATTGAGGAAGGCAGCAATTGTTTATTACTATAAGGGTTGTGGACACGAAGGACATTATGCTTCATCATGTCAAGTTTACTCAAGAGGTTTCTCCCAAGAGACCACTAAACAAATTAACTATGTTCAAGGGGGTTACAACCGAGATAGGTTCAATCAAGGTGGTAACCAACCAAATTACCGAGCCAAACAAGGTGGCTACTACCATCTCCCATGGAACAATCAAGGTTATTGGAACTAACAACAAAATCCGGACCTCAAAGGTTGTGGACCGAACCAACCCACAACCCGCTCCTCAAAACCCTAAAGGAAATCAAGGAAACCGACAAGGAAATCGGGCAGGGGCTACCCACCCAAAGGACATCACCATGCGATCAACTCGTGCAACCAACGGGTCAAGGTAACTATCAAGCCCCTAGAGCTCCTCCTTTTGATTCCCATGCGTACGCATTCTCAAGGGAGCATCATCTTCAATGGAAAATAATGTTTTTCTCCTCCAACTCATTCAAAACCAACAAATTGGAAACCCAAATGGGATACCTAGCAGGCTCTCTCCACTCGACAACCGGTGCACCCTACCCGGAAATACCGGGAGAACCCAAAAGGTAAATTTGTGGAACCGAAAGCTATCACCACTTATGCAGACATTAGTGAGGAAGAGGGCAAACGAAGAAAAGGATACGGCGAATGATATCAAGATGAAGCCAACGAGGATGAACAACAAGAAGTGCTACAACCCCGTGGGGATCGTGGGGTCCCGAAGGAGTTCGAAGTTTCAACAAAGTAAGGGAGCTACTTCTAGCTCTGAAACTGATGTTGGCACCTACTAGGTTAATACGCCTCATATCCCATCCGATGCATGGGGATATCCGTGGTAAGATTTTCAAAAAATTCGTGCAAAGGTTTAAGGGATTGGAATTCACACTTCCTATCATTGATGCAATTGCAAAGATGCCAATGTTTGCCAGGTTCAATGAAGGAGATTTTCACCAACAAGAGGAAACTCGAAGGAAGTTCCAAATGTCACCCTCAACAAGCAATGTTCACCATCGTCTCCACATACATTCCTATAAAGCTCTAATGATCCGGTAGTTTTCATATCCCTTGTATGATTATAGAATTTGATATTGAAAAAGGCTTGCCAGCGATTTCTTGTGTGCTAGTATAAACGTGATGTCGGACTCATTGTATAAAAAGCTAGAACTTAATTAACTTAAACCCACTCGAATGAGACTCGAATCCAGCGGATAAGTCAACTAAATTTCCCAAAGGAACTGCGGAAGATATTTATGTGACAATTGGAAATTTTGTGTTCCTTGTCGACTTCGTGATAACCTGGATACCGCATTTAATGATATTTCTTTGATCTTAGGTAGACCGCTTCTCAAAACTTCTAAACCAATTATAGATGTGTTTGACGTGACACTCACCTTGCGCATTGGCAAGGAAGAGACTACCTTTAAGTTAACCCGCAGCATGGAAAAATTTGATGTGCAAGATGCCGTTGATTGTGTCGATGTTGATCTCGATGTTCCCCGAATGTCATGGCTTCGGGTTTTGAAATTAATGATATGTTCCATCCGTATGCCTTGGATTCATCCTTGAGTAATCAAATGTTGCAAAAGTTACCCGACGAATAGGGATCCAGACATCGACCATGCCGAGGTTCGTGCAAAAGTTACTCCGCTTATGGGGGTTTTTACCTTGAAGACGACATCCGATAATCCGATAAAGCACTAACCGAGCTTGATTATTAGCCATTGTAGATTCATGAGTTCTCAAGGAGCCCCCCGTTGCCATGCCTATGAGGGCTTGTGGATATACAAGGAATGGACCAACAAGTACCATGACTCCCGTTCGAGGACAATCAAAGAATTCGCAGGAAGCGGCCACCTCGTCCTCCTATTTAACTCGACCTCAAGCCGTTTCCTCGGGAAGTCACGTCCCAATGGAGTGGTATGTTCATATGGTCACCAAGTTCTTCCCCAGGGGACCATCGAGGTAAGCACATCACCCTCCGCAGAAAATTTGGAAAGTAAACTTTCATCGATTGAACGCTATGAGGGGATGGCGACACCGGCAGTGTTGTCGACGAGGTTGATCGTTTCCGACTTTGAATTTTTCGTGGGAGGAAGTCTAGCTAAAAGACCGATAAAGAAGCGCTCTTGGGAGGCACCCCATACGTAGCCATTTATAAAATGGAGAATAAAAGCCAAAGGATTGTTGAGTTGTGTGTTCTTTGGTGTGTAATTTTTGTGAGTCTTATGATCGAGTCGAGTATCGAGTCAACGTTGATAGTGTCCAATACGATCGTTGTTTCCAAATGAATGTCAGGGAGTTGTGAGTGTTGAGTATTTGTTGTAGGTGGGTGTTGTTGGAAATCTAGGATGCACGTCTTGCACCCCACACGCCGTGCATAGCTGGATGGTCTAATTAGCTTAGGGAAAATTGGCATGCACGCCATGCACTCCAAGTAACAACAAAATCATAAAACCAAGCTTGCTCTTAGGTTGTTCCCCCGCCCTTCACACATTATACTTTGCGTAGACGCAAACATTCTAAGTTTGGGGGGGGGATTGGTTCGATTGTTTAACCTCTGTGCTTTATTTTGACTCTTGTTAACCCCCGATGATATCACTTGTTATATCTATCATTATGATGTGTGTTTGGTGGATTTGGTTGACGTGTTTCGAAATGTTTCATCTAACAAATCTCACCACCAAACTCCATTCATCAACTCCCTTCGGTATCAACTTATCCAGTTCTCTTGTCCGACCTCTTATCGCAGGGTAATGTTATGGTTTTTCTTGGATGAATTAAAGGTCTTAGTTAATTAACTTATGCTTTAATTGAACTATACGTTATATAAACATTCAAAATTCCATCTTAAACTTGAAAACTTTGGATGTTGTGGATGCTTGTTTAGCGTAGTATTGCCACTTGAGGGTGAATAGGATCCATGATAGATCATTTTAGGACCACCTCCCATTTTTCTCGAAACAAGTTTAAGAAGAGATTTGTGCACTTGGTTACTCCGTCTTCGATGTCGACTAACTTTGTGAACCATTAATTCCCTTATCGGAGTTTACTTTATTTATTTAAAGTCATATTTGACTACATCGTCCAAAAAAGGTGGAAAAGAGGCCAATGTACCCAAATTTTTGTGGGGGTTTTGTTGAAATTCAACACACATGGCGACCTGAAGTCCGCTCAGAAGCTCGTGCCTTTCCGGCTTCTCTTCTCACCTCTTCCTAGTTGTGGGTTAGGGTTTTTCGCTGTGTGAACTTAGTCTAGTGGGCCGAGAGCCTTAGCCCGATCAAATAAAATGGTCGCAACTACCCCTATTTGGAAAGATACTATTAAAGCCATATGAATTTTTGGGAAAAAAATGGGTGTGCAAGTACCGAGTAATTCAATTAGCCAAAAGTTAGCATAATAAGTAGTAGCAAAATTGTAAACCAAGAGGGGAGTGCTTTGAATTTGATATGTTTTGAAGTAAGCACTCCCTCCCTTATTTGGATTAAGAGACTCAAGAAATGTAACCGTGTGGTTTGGTGATCTAAAGTATATTCGTAGTATCGTGAAGTAGGCTTGAACTACTAATCGTGTTATCCTTCAAAGATGTTTAAAGTTTGTTTAGAGTGTCAATAGTAAAGTTGCTTCGAGGACAAGCAATGTTCAAGTGTGGGGAAATTTGATAATGCTAGAATTGGTAGCAATTATCTTACAATTATCCGCATGCTTTTTTTGATCGATTACTAGTTTATTTATGCTCCAATCCCGCGTGGTTTTGTATCTTGGTATCAGGTATGACTGTGGTCTGCCTTCACTGACCCTTTCTTTGATCCATTTGATGTGTTTATATGTAGTATTTGTCATCCACATGTACTCTAGAGACGGGTGGTCTAGGTATGAGTCTATGGACGTGGACTAGATAACAAACTTGGAGCTCGAATGTAAAGATGATGCAATGATCGGTGAAGAAGAAGGGTCAGACACCGTGCACACCAACACGCCGTGTGCTCTAAAGATGAATTCACTCATGGTGGAAAAGGAGTGCACCGTCACGTCGTGCACCCCCCGAATGCTTATTTGGCCTCATAGCTAAAAGGGGTGTACACTATGCACTATTACAGCCGTGCACCTCCCGATCCGGGCAACACGTTCATACTAAAGGCCGATTTCGAGGAAAGAGAAAGACAAGTCTTCTTTAGAAAAATTCCCATGATTTTTCCTTGAGTTCTTCCAGCAAAAACACCATACTTTTGATCCCCAGAAGTCCGATTATAGATCCCAAGGAGTTCTCATTGAAGATTGCAATTAGGATTGATGTTGGAAGGCTAAAGTCTAAGATTGGAGGCGAGATCGATTCATTATCTCTTCGTCAAGATGGTGGTTCGGTCTTTTTCTATTTTCTCTTCTTTTAGAGTTACGAGTAGCAAAATCTTTCGAGTTTTGGTTGGGATGTAGGAATTGAGCCATGATACTCTCCACCAAAAGTTTAGGTTCGGCGATTGTTGGATATTTGGAATTGAATGAAAGATCGCTTGCTTTGATTGTTGAGTTTTCAACTTGTTCATATTCGTTACGACTTGGATTAGGTCAAATCTGTGAAATCCTCTTTTTGATCGAACTTTGGAAATCAAATTATTAAAAATATAAGATAGAAGAAAGTTATTGGAGTAAGGTAATAGCTCGATTCTACCTTTCATGCTTCTTTTAGTTTTAACGGTTCTTCATCGAGTAATTGGCGGTGCGCTCCGGTTTGCACCTAATGGACCAAGTTGAGTATAGTTATCAGAGCTTAGATGTTGATGGACCAAGTTAACAATATTTCCAATTACTTGTGAGTTCCTTTAATCTAAAGGGAGCACCTTATCACTTTTTGAACTTCTCGGTGTTCATTACTAGTTAGCCTAATTGAGGTTGTTCTAACTTTGATTGGGAAGGTTAGTAAGGGTACAAGTAAGATGTATGATCCGACTACGAGGAAGTTGTATTATTCAATCCTAGTCCAACGTTTTCGATCCGACTATTAATAGGAAGTTGAGCTTGATGAATCACCCTTTCCAAGAACTTGTTTTCTCCCTTCGTTCTAACCTTTAATTCCTCGAGCTTTAATTGAATTAGTGGCATACTTGCAGAAACCGATATCAATTTGTTGAGCTAGAACTCGTGTTGATAAGTTTGAGTACGAACCATAACGAGAGGATTCTGGACACATACAACACTTGTGTTGTCGAGATAACTTCACGGTTATTTCGGCGATCAATAATATATGTGTTTATTTAATATTTAAGTTGATGAAATATAGTTGAGTTGAGATCCAAATGAAATGGATCCATCAAATTTCAATTAGAAGGGAAAAAGGCCTCTTCATGAATAATAAATTGTGTCTTGAAGCTTTATACATTTTTAAATTTAATAGTAATTAGACAGATTGAGATGAGTCAATTACTAGCATGTAAATCTAGCAACAACTAGGCTAGAAACGTCTATGTCAGTATACGACTGTTGTAGTTTGCTGAGGGTCAAAATCGATAAACTAACAAGATATGAAAGCGATTCCGAGAATACAAAGGAAATATGGCTTTGGGCATGGATTTACTTTTTAACATTCATCTTAAAGTTACAGAACTTGCTAAAGCAGAGAAATATTACTAGGCATGGATTTGCTTTAAAAAGTAGCTTCTAAAACTTCTCATAGAGACTTTGGGCATTACAAGACATCAGTTGTTTAGCGACGGAAATTTAACAGATCTTGCTGACCTGCTGTTAAACCTAAGGCACAAGGCACATTTTACAACGATCAATGTATTTCCGTTGTTAGACTGTATTTATTTAACAGCGGTTTATTATAATTGACTCGTTAAATGAATTCATTTAACAACAACGACTCACAAGCCGCTGTTAAATTAGTTTAATTAATAGTAGTGTTTTACAAAGGTTTGAGTGAGGATTCCTAGAACCGAGTTCCAATAGCAAGAGAGGAAGTGCTAACCCATCGAATTCTTCTAACAAGCAGGGTTATATATTAAGGACTCTGCCTTCAAAAATGCACCATTCCATTTAAGTGCGGGGAAGAGGAGTTTAGAGACCTAGTCCGACCCAACTGGCCTATTACTCAATTCAAGACAAGGGTTAGTGCGTGATTCGTTCACAACATATGTCGTCCTTATCCATGTACAAATTCTAGTCTTCTTATTCACTCCAATGACTTCGTACTATTGGACTTGGCTTACTAATAGTCACGTCTTAGTTACCTTCATGGATTTGAAGAATTTTCATGCAAAGCACTATTTGTTAGCAGGAACAATCTTAGTGCCAAAGTCACTGGATTTTCGTAACCGTGGACCTTCAAAAAGAGAGATGTTGTTTTTAAACTTCATTTCGAATGAAACAAATAGCACGAACTAATATGCTTTGTTCTCGACATTATAACCAGGGTCCTCGCACAAGTGCAACGCAATCGCCTATTAGTGCAATACCGGAACATATGATTTGTATTCTATTTCAAACAAGAGATATATTTTACAGACTGAGCAACAACGATATATTTTGATTCCGTGGAAGACAATGCAATAATTGATTATTGCTCGAGACTTCCAAGAAACAAAATTTCATTCCAAGGAGAAAACATAGCAACTGCGTGGACTTTGTAGTATCTTTATTACTAGCAAAGTCGAATCAATATAGACAATGAGATCATTACGAGAGGTATGCCTCGATTATTCCAAACCAAAACTTCTAGTCCCATTAATATAACGGAGAGCATGCTTCATTGACATCCAATTTGGTTCACCAAGATTAGACATGAATCTATTCGGAATTGCACTAATGGCAAAGGCTATGTGGGGACTAGTACAAAGCATTTCATACATCGCATCCAATGCCTACATCAAATGAGACATTATCCATCTTTTCTCGTTCATCCCGAGAGCTTGGACTTCGATGCGTTTGAAAGATCCAAGTGAGCTCCCAATGGAACAGGAGAAGAGTTATAATCATACATAGCAAAGCAATCAAGAACCTTATGCAAGTAGTCAAATTCAGACAAATGAATACTCTTTCTTTTTCTATTACGAACGGTGCTAATTCCTCATATCTTCTAAGCAGAACTAAGGTCTTTCATCTCAAAATTCCTTTTTAGATAATTTTTAATGCTAGAAATGATATGAATGCAAGACCTCATTTACAGAATATCATCAACATACATCATGATATACATAAAAGACGTGGAACCAACATTTTTATAGGGGAATGGATCGAATCCGCTATGATTAAACCCCAAGTTCCTCATACAAGTGTCAAACTTAATATTCCATTGCTTGGGGGATTGTTTAAAGCCATAGATTGGTTTTTTCAACAGAAAAATGTGATGAGGTTTTGACTTGTAAAAAAATCCCTCATGTTGCTTCATATACATGGACTCTTTGAGATCACCATGTAAGAAAGCGATTTTCAACGTCCATCTATTCTAATTCCCAAATCACAGCAGTTATAGCAAAAAAAATTCCAATGTTCCTATATTTCACAATATGAGCAAATATTTCATTGTAATCAATGGATTCTTTCTAACCGAAATCTTTGTCAAAAACTCTAGCCTTGTGCCTAGGGTAATTAAGGGGACAGAGCCTTCTTTGACTCTATAAATCCATTTACTATCTATCGTGCGCAATACAAGAGGAGGCTTAACAAGCTCCCGTGTTTTTTATTAGCATGTGTCTTTCTAATGCATTGCCTTAAGTCACTCAATGGACTTAGGACATTGGGGGGCCTCATCAAAGGTTTCAAGAACATTGGAGAAAACTAACTCATACGCATAAATGTCGAAATTCAACAAATTTATCACATCAACCATCTCAACAATATAAACAACGAATCTTTTATTAGATATTTTGATCCTAGGTTCCCTATCTATAACAACACAGTAATCATATAAATCATTATTTTGAAGTATAATATCATTTGAATTTCAGCTAGAGGCAGAGAGAGGAGAGGTAGAATGGGGTGTTACTAGAGAACTTTCAGGAGAGCGAGGAGTAGTAAATTCACCACTTTCCCCACCTAATTGGTGAGATGCCTGAGGTGAACAATATAGAATTGACTCAAATATGAATTAGTCATCGAGAGTCATTGACTGACGAATATCAAATCCCTCCTCATCGTCTTTTGGTGGAGCTGGAGGATCGAAAAATAAAACGCAAGAGAGAAATCAACACATTCAACACATTTACACATCAACAAGCTCAATAATATCAATAATGAATCTTTTATTAGATATTTTGATCCTAAGTTCCCTATCTCTAATAACCTGGTAATCATATAAGTCATTATTTTGAAGGATATTATGATTTGCATTGATGCTTGAGGCGAGAGAGAGGAGAGGTAGGATGGGATGTTACCGAGAGGGGTTTCAGGAGAGAGATGAGGATGCAGATTCACTGATTCCCCCACCTATATGGTGAGATGCACGGAGGTAAACAATATAGTGTTGAATCAAAATTATATTGGTCATCAAGAGTCACTAAGTGACTAATATCAAATTCCTCGTCATCGTGTTCAGGAGGAGATGGAGGATGGAAAAATAAAATGCAAGAGAACACATTCAACACATTTATCACATCAAAAAGCTCAATAATATCAATAATGAATCTCTCTTATAAGATATTTTATCCTGGGTTCCCTATCTCACAAAGACCTGAAGTAATTATATAAATCATTATTTTGAAGGACATTATCATTTGCATTTGAGCTAGAGGCAGAGAGAGGAGAGGTTTGATGGGATGTTACCAGAGGAGTTTCGGGAGATCGAGGAGCAGTTGATTCACTACTTTGCGCAGCTAAGTGGTGAGATGCCTAAGGTGAACAATACAGTGTTGAATAAATTTCGTATTTGTCAGCTAGAGTCATTGAGCAACCAATATCAAATTCCTCCTCATCGTCTTCCGGAGGAGAAGGAGGATGGAAAAATACCATGCGCGAGAGAAATCACCACATTCAACACATTTATGATATCAACAAGCTCAATAATATGAACAATGAATCTCTTATTAGATATTTTGATCCTAGGTTCCCTTTCTCTAACAACCTGGTAATCATATAAGTAATTATATTGAAGGATATGATCATTTGTATTTATGCTAAAGGTAGAGAGGAGAGGTATGATGGGATGTTACCAGAGGAGTTTCAGGAGAGCGGGGAGAATTAGATTCACTACGCCCCACCTAATTGGTGAGATGCCTGAGGTGAACAATATAGTGTTGAATCAAAATTGTATTGGTCATCGAGAGTGATTGAGTGACCAATATCAAATTTCTACTCGTCTTCTTCAATAGCAGACGAAGGATTGAAAAATACCATGGAAGAGACCACATTCAACACATTTATCACATCAACAAGCTTAATAATATCAATAGTGAATCACTTATTAGATATTTTGATCCTAGGTTCCTTATCTCTAACAACATGGTAATAATATAAATCATTATTTTTAAGGATATTATCATTTGCATTTGAGCTAGAGGGCGAGAGAGAGGAGGTAGGATGGGATGTTACCGGAGGAGTTTCGGGGAGAGCGAGAAGTAGTAGATTCAGCTTGCTTTGTCCACTTAATTGGTGAGAAACACGAAGTGAATAATACGGTGTTGAATCAAAGTTGTATTGGTCATTGTCATTGAGTGACAAATATCAAATTCCTCATCATCGTGTTCAGGAGGAGATGGAGGATGGAAAATAACATGCAAGAGAACACATTAAACACATTTTTCACATCAAAAAGCTCAATAATATCAACAATGAATCTCTTATTAGATATTTTGATCCTAGGTTCCCTTTCTCTAACAACTTTGGTAATCATATAAGTAATTATTTTGAAGGATATGATCATTTGTATTTATGCTAAAGGTAGAGAGAGGAGAGGTATGATGGGATGTTACCGGAAGGAGTTTCGGGGAGAGCGGGGAGAATTAGATTCACTACGCCCCACCTAATTGGTGAGATGCACGAGGTGAACAATATAGTGTTGAATCAAAATTGTATTGGTCATCGAGAGTGATTGAGTGACCAATATCAAATTTCTACTCGTCTTCTTCAATAGCAGACGGAGGATTGAAAAATACCATGGAAGAGAACACATTCAACACATTTATCACATCAACAAGCTTAATAATATCAATAGTGAATCACTTATTAGATATTTTGATCCTAGGTTCCTTATCTCTAACAACATGGTAATAATATAAATCATTATTTTTAAGGATATTATCATTTGCATTTGAGCTAGAGGGCGAGAGAGAGAGGAGGTAGGATGGGATGTTACCGGAGGAGTTTCGGGAGAGCGAGAAGTAGTAGATTCTTTGCTTTGTCCACTTAATTGGTGAGAAACAGAAGTGAATAATACGGTGTTGAATCAAAGTTGTATTGGTCATTGGCTGTCATTGAGTGACAAATATCAAATTCCTCATCATCGTGTTCGGGGAGGAGATGGAGGATGGAAAATAACATGCAAGAGAACACATTAAACACATTTTTCACATCAAAAAAGCTCAATAATATCAACAATGAATCTCTTATTAGATATTTTGATCCTAGGTTCCCTTTCTCTAACAACTCCGGTAATCATATAAGTAATTATTTTGAAGGATATGATCATTTGTATTTATGCTAAAGGTAGAAAGAGGAGAGGTATGATGGGATGTTACCGGAGGAGTTTCGGGAGAGCGGGGAGAATTAGATTCACTACGCCCCACCTAATTGGTGAGATGCACGAGGTGAACAATATAGTGTTGAATCAAAATTGTATTGGTCATCGAGAGTGATTGAGTGACCAATATCAAATTTCTACTCGTCTTCTTCAATAGCAGACGGAGGATTGAAAAATACCATGGAAGAGAACACATTCAACACATTTATCACATCAACAAGCTTAATAATATCAATAGTGAATCACTTATTAGATATTTTGATCCTAGGTTCCTTATCTCTAACAACATGGTAATAATATAAATCATTATTTTTAAGGACATTATCATTTGCATTTGAGCTAGAGGGCGAGAGAGAGGAGGTAGGATGGGATGTTACCAGAGGAGTTTCAGGAGAGCGAGAAGTAGTAGATTCACTACTTTATCCACTTAATTGGTGAGAAACTTGAAGTGAATAATACAATGTTGAATCAAAGTTGTATTGGTCATTGAGTGTCATTGAGTGACAAATATCAAATTCCTCATTATCGCCTTCGAAGGAGATGGAGGATGGAAAAATATAATGCAAGAGAGAAATCAACACATTCAAAACATTTACACATCAACAAGCTCAATAATATCAACAATGAATCTTTTATTAGATATTTTGATCCTAGGTTCCCTATCTCTAACAATCTGGTAATCATATAAGTCATTATTTTGAAGGATATTATGATTTGCATTGATGCTAGAGGCAGAGAGAGGAGAGTTAGGATGGGAAGTTACCGGAGGGTTTCGGGGAGAGCGAGGAGCAGTAGATTCACTGCTTTCCCCACCTAAATGGTGAGATGCCTGAGGTTAAGAATATAGTGTTAAATCAAAATTATATTGGTCATTAAGAGTCACTAAGTGACTAATATCAAATTCCTCGTCATCGTGTTCAGGAGGGGATGGAGGATGGAAAAATACCATGCAAGAGAACACATTCAACACATTTATCACATCAAAAAGCTCAATAATATCAACAATGAATCTCTCTTATCGGATATTTTATCCTAGGTTCCCTATCTCTAACGACCTAGTAATTATATAAATCATTATTTTGAAGGACATTATCATTTGCATTTGAGCTAGAGGCAGAGAGAGGAGAGGTTTGATGGGATGTTACCAGAGGAGTTTCGGGTGATCGAGGAGCAGTTGATTCACTACTTTGCGCAGCTAAGTGGTGAGATGCCTAAGGTGAACAATATAGTGTTGAATCAAATTCGTATTTGTCAGCTAGAGTCATTGAGTGACCAATATCAAATTCCTCCTCATCGTCTTCGGAGGAGATGGAGGATGGAAAAATACCATGCGCGAGAGAAATCACCACATTCAACACATTTATGATATCAACAAGCTCAATAATATCAACAATGAATCTCTTATTGGATATTTTGATCCTAGGTTCCCTTTCCCTAACAACCTGGTAATCATATAAGTAAGTATTTTGAAGTATATTATTATATGCATTTATGCTAGAGGTAGAGACAGGAGAGGTAGGATGGGATGTTACCATAGGAGTTTCAGGAGAGCAAGGGGAATTAGATTCACTACGCCCCACCTAATTGTTGAGATGCCTGAGGTGAACAATATAGTGTTGAATCAAAATTGTATTGGTCATCGAGTGCCATTCAGTGACCAATATCAAATTTCTCCTCGTCTTCTTCAAGAGGAGATTGAGGATTGAAAAATATCTTGGAAGAAAACACATTCAACACATTTATCACATCAACAAGTTTAATAATATCAATAGTGAATCACTTATTAGATATTTTGATCCTAGGTTCCTTATCTCTAATAACATGGTAATAATATAAATCATTATTTTGAAGGATATTATCATTTGCATTTGAGCTAGAGGCCGAGAGAAAGGAGGTAGGATGGGATGATACCAGAGGAGTTTCAGGAGAGCAAGGAGTAGTAGATTCACTTCTTTGTCCACATAATTGGTGAGAAACCTGAAGTGAATAATAATACGATGTTGAATCAAAGTTTTATTGGTCATTGAGAGTCATTGAGTGACAAATATCAAATTCCCATCATCGCCTTCCGAAGGAGATGGAGGATGGAAAAATATAATACATGAGAGAAATCAACACATTCAACACATTTATCACATCAACAAGCTCAATAATATCAACAATGAATCTCTTATTAGATATTTTGGTCCTAGGTTCCCTAACTCTAACAACGTGGTAATCAAATAAATCATTATTTTGAAGGATATTATCATTTGAATTGGAGCTCGAGGCAGAGAGAGGAGAGGTAGGATGGGATGTTACCAGAGGAGTTTCGGGTGATCGAGGAGCAGTTGATTCACTACTTTGCGCAGCTAAGTGGTTAGATGCCCAAGGTGAACAATATAGTGTTGAATCAAATTCGTATTTGTCGGCTAGAGTCATTGAGTGACCAATATCAAATTCCTCCTCATCGTCTTCGGAGGAGATGGAGGATGGAAAAATACCATGCGCGAGAGAAATCACCACATTCAACACATTTATGATATCAACAAGCTCAATAATATCAACAATGAATCTCTTATTGGATATTTTGATCCTAGGTTCCCTTTCTCTAACAACCTAGTAATCATATAAGTAATTATTTTGAAGTATATTATTATTTGCATTTATGCTAGAGGTAGAGACAGGAGAGGTAGGATGGGATGTTACCATAGGAGTTTCAGGAGAGCAAGGGAATTAGATTCACTACGCCCCACCTAATTGGTGAGATGCCTGAGGTGAACAATATAGTGTTGAATCAAAATTGTATTGGTCATCGAGTGCCATTCAATGACCAATATCAAATTTCTCCTCGTCTTCTTCAAGAGGAGATTGAGGATTGAAAAATATCTTGGAAGAAAACACATTCAACACATTTATCACATCAACAAGTTTAATAATATCAATAGTGAATCACTTATTAGATATTTTGATCCTAGGTTCCTTATCTCTAATAACATGGTAATAATATAAATCATTATTTTGAAGGATATTATCATTTGCATTTGAGCTAGAGGCCGAGAGAAAGGAGGTAGGATGGGATGATACCGAGAGGAGTTTCAGGAGAGCAAGGAGTAGTAGATTCACTTCTTTGTCCACATAATTGGTGAGAAACCTGAAGTGAATAATAATACAATGTTGAATCAAAGTTTTATTGGTCATTGAGAGTCATTGAGTGACAAATATCAAATTCCCATCATCGCCTTCCGAAGGAGATGGAGGATGAAAAAATATAATGCATGAGAGAAATCAACACATTCAACACATTTATCACATCAACAAGCTCAATAATATCAACAATGAATCTCTTATTAGATATTTTGGTCCTAGGTTCCCTAACTCTAACAACTTGGTAATCATATAAATCATTATTTTTAAGGATATTATCATTTGAATTGGAGCTCGAGGCGAGAGAGAGAGGAGAGGTAGGTCGGGATGTTACCGGAGGAGTTTCGGGAGATCGAGGAGAACTAGATTCAACGCTTTCCCCACCTAAGTGGTGACATGCCCGAGGTGAACAATACCGTGTTGAATGAAAGTTGTATTGTTAAGCTAGACTCATTGAATGACCAATATCAAATTCCACATCATCGTCTTCCGAAGGAGATGGAGGATGGAAAAATACCATGCAAGAGAGAAATTAACACATTTATCACATCAACAAGCTCAATAATATCAACAATGAATCTTTTATTAGATATTTTGATCCTAGGTTCCCTATCTCTAACAACTTCGGTAGTCATATCACTCATTATTTTGAAGGATATTATCATTTAAACTTTAACTAGAGGCAAAGAGAGGAGAGGTAGGATGGGATGTTACCACAGGATTTTTAGGAGAGCGAGGAGTAGTTAATTTACTGCTTTCCCCACCTAAGTGGTGAGATGCCTGAGGTGAACAATACATTGTTGAATGAAAGTCGTATTGGTAAACTAGAGTCATTGAATGACCAATATCAAATTCCTCATCATCGTCTTCCGAAGGAGATGGAGGATGAAAATATACCATGCAAGAGAGAAATCAACACATTCAACACATTTATCACATCAACAAGGTCAATAATATCAACAACGAATCTCTTATTAGATATTTTGATCCTAGGTTCCCTACCTCTAACAACCTGGTAATCATATAACTCATTATTTTGAAGGATATTATCATTTGCATTTATGCTAGAGGCAGAGAGAGGAAAGGTAAGATGGGATGCTACCAGAGGAGTTTTGGGAGATCGAGCAGTAGATTCACTGCTTTCCCCGCGAAAGTGATGAGATGCTTGAGGTGAACAATACAGTGTTGATTCAAAATTGTATTGGTCATCGAGAGTCATTGAGTTACCAATAAAAAATTCCTCCTCATCGTCTTCAGCAGGAGATGGGTAATGGAAAAATATCATGCAAGAGAGAAATAAACAGTTTTAACAAATTTATCACATCAACAAGCTCAATAATATCAACAGTGAACCACTTATTAGATATTTTTATCCTAGTTTCCCTATCTCTAACAACCTAGCAATCATATAAATCATTATTTTGAAGGATATTATCATTTGCATTTGAGCTACAGGCCGAGAGAGGAGAGGTAGGGTGGCATGTTACCAAAGGAGTTTCAGGAGAGTGAGGAGTAGTAGATTCACTACTTTCTCCACATAATTGGTGAGAAACCTGAAGTCAACAATATAGTGTTGAATCAAATTTGTATTGGTCATGGAGAGTCATTGAGTGACCAATATCAAATTCCTTGTCATTTCCTTCAGGAGGAGATGGAGGATGGAAAAATACCATGCAAGAGAGAAATTAACACATTCACCACATTCAACACATAAAGAAGCTCCATAATATCAACAGTGAATGTCTTATTAGATATTTTTATCCTAGGTTCCCTATCTCTAACAACCTGGTCATCATATAAATCATTATTTGGAAGGATATTATCATATGCATTTAAGCTTGAGGCAAAGAGAGGAGAGGAAGGATGGGATGTTACCAGATGAGTTTCGGGAGATCGAGGAGCAAGAGATTTCCATCGCTTTCCCCACCTAAGTGCCGAGATGCCTGAGGTCAACAAAATAGTGTTCAATCAAAGTTGTATTGGTCAGCTAGGTCATTGAGTGGCCAATATCGAATTCCTCCTCATCTTCCTTAGGAGGAGATGGATGATGGAAAAGTACAAATCAAGAGAACACATTCAACACATTGATCACATCAACAAGCTCAATAATATCTACAGCGAATCTCTTATTATATATTTTGATCCTATGTTCCCTATCTCTAACAAAACTGGCAATCATATAAATCATTATTTTGAAGGATATTATTATTTGCATTTGAGCTAGATGCAGAGAGAGGAGAGGTAGGATGGGATGTTACCAGAGGAGTTTGAGTATAGCGAGGAGTAGTAGATTCACTAATTTCTCCACTTAATTGGTGAGAAACCTAAAGTGAACAATATAGTGTTGAATCAAAGTTGTATTGGTCAGCTAGAGTCATTGAGTGACCAATATCAATTCCTCCTCATCTCTTTTCGAAGGAGATGGAGGATGGAAAAATACCATGCAAGAGAGAAATAAACACATTCAACATATTTATCACATAACAAGCTCAATAATATCAACTGTGAATATTAAATTCCTCCTCATCGTCTTCAGGGAGGAGATGGAGGATGGAAAAATACAATGCAAGAGAGAAATCAAGACATTCAACACATTTATCAAATCTACGAGCTCAATAATATCAACGGGGAATCTCTTTTAGATATTTTGATGCTAGGTTCCCAATCTCTAACAACCTGGTAATCATATAAATCATTGTTTTGAAGGATATTAGCATGTGCATTTGAGCTAGAGGCAGAGAGAGGAGAGGTAGGATGAGATGTTACCAGAGGAGTTTTAGGAGAGCGAGGAGCAGTAGATTCACTTCTTTCCCCACCTAAGTGGTGAGATGCATGAGGTGAACAATACAATGTTGAATCAAAATTGTATTGGTCATCGAGAGTCATTGAGTGATCGATAACAAATTCCTCCTCATCGGCATAAGGAGGAGATGGATGATGGAAAAATACCTTGCAAGAGAGAAATCAACACATTCAACACAAGTATCACATCTACAAGCTCAATAATATCAATAGTGAATATGTTATCACGTATTTTGATGCTAGGTTCCCAATCTCTAATAACCGACTAATCATATAAATCATCATTTTCAAGGATATTTTCATTTTCATTTTTGCTAGAGGCAGAGAGAGGAGAGATAGGATAAGATGTTACTAAAGGAGTTTGAGGAGAGTGAAGAGCAGTAGATTCACAGCTTTCCCCACCTAATTGGTGAGATGCCTGAGGTGAACAATATAGTGTTGAATCAAAATTGTATAGGTCTTTGAGTGTCATTGAGTGACCAATAAAAAATTCCTCCTCATCGTCTTCAGGAGGAGATGGATGCTGGAAAAATACCATGCAATAGAGAAATTAACACATTCAACACATTTATCGCATCGACAAGCTTAATAATATCAATAGTGAATCTCTTATTACATATTTTGATGCTAGCTTCCCAATCTCTAACAATCGGGAAATTATATAAATCATTATTTTCGAGGGTATTATTATTTCATTTGAGCTACAGGCACAGAGAGGAGAGATAGGATGGGATGTTACTAGAGGAGTTTCAGGAGAGCGAGGATCAATAGATTCAATGCTTTCCCCACCTAATTGATGAGATGCCTGACGTGAACAATACATTGAATCAATCTTGTATTGGTCATTGAGAGTCATTGATCGGCAAATATCAAATTCCTCCTCATCATCATAAGGGGAGATAGAGGATGTAAAAATACCATAAGAGAGAAATCAACACATTCACCACATTTATCAAATCAATGAGCTCAATAATATCAATAGTGAATCTCTAATTAGATATTTTGATCCTACATTCCCTATCTCTACGAACCGGGTAATCATATAAATCATTATTTGGAAGGATATTATCATTTTCCTTTTGAGATAGAGGCAGAGAGAGGAGAGGTAGGATGGGATGTTACCCGGGGAGTTTCAGGAGAGCGAGGAGCAGTAGATGCACTTCTTTCCCAACCTAAGTGGTGAGATGCCTAAGGAGAATAATACAGTGTTGAATCAAAATTGCATTGGTCATCGAGAGTCATTGAGTGACCAAGAACAAATTCCTCCTCATCGTCTTCCGGACGAGATGGAGGATAGAAAAATACCATGCGCGAGAGAAATCACCACACTCAACACATTTATGATATCAACAAGCTCAATAATATCAATAGTGAATCTCTTATTACATATTTTATACTAGGTTCTCTGTCTCTAACAACCTTGTAATCATATAAATCATTATTTTGAAGGATATTATCATTTGCATTTGCGCTAGAGGCCGAGAGAGGAGTGGTAGGATGGGATATTACGAGAAGAGTTTTAAAAAAGCGTGCAGCAGTAGATTCACTTCTTTCCCCACCTAAGTGGTGATATGCCTGAGGTGAACAATACAGTGTTGAATCAAAATTGTATTGGTCATCGAGAGTCATTGAGTGACCAATAAAAAATTCTCCTCATTGTCTACAGGAGGAGATAGATATTGGAAAAGTACCAGGCATGAGAAAAATCAACAGATTCAATCCATTTATTAGATAAAAAAGCTCAATAATATCAATAGGGAATCTCTTATTTCATATTTTGATGCTAGGTTCCCTATCTCTAACAACCGGGTAATTACTTGGAAGGGTATTATGATTTGCATTTGAGCTAGAGGCAGAGAGAGAAGAGGTATGTTGGGATGTTACTAGAAGAGTTTCAGGAGAGTGAGGAGTAGTAGATTCACTTCTTTCGCAACCTAAGCGGTGAGATGCCTGAGGTGAACAATACAATGATTAATCGAATATATATTGGTCATCGAGGGTCATTGAGTGACCGATATCAAATACCTCCTCATCGTATTCAGGAGGAAATGGATGATGGAAAAATACCATGCAAGAGAGAAATAAACACATTCAACACATTTATCACATCAACAAGCTCAATAATATCAACCGTGAATCTGTTTTTAGTTATTTTGATCCTTGGTTCTCTATCTCTAAGAACCGGATAATCATATAAATCATTATTGTGAAAGATGTTATCATTTGCATTTATGCTAGAGGCAGAGAGAGGAGAGTTGGAATGGGATGTTACCAGAGGAGTTTCAGGAGAGCGAGGAGCAATAGATTCACTACTTTCGCCTCCTAATTGGTGAGATGCTTGAGGTGAATAATACAGCGTTGAATCAAAGTTGTATTGGTCAGCGAGAGTCATTGAGTGACCACTATAAAATCCTCCTCATCGGCTTCAGGAGGAGATGGAGGATGGAAAAATTCCACCCAAGAGAAAAACCAACAAATTCAACACATTTATCACATCAACAAGCACAATAATATCAAAAGTGATCCTCTTATTAGATATTTTGAACAATATAGCTTTGAATAAAAAATGTATAGGTCATCGAGAGTCATTGAGTGACCACCATCAAATTCCTCTTCATCGGCTTCAGGAGGAGATGGAGGATGGAAAAATTCCATGCAAGAGAGAAAGCACCACAGTCAACACATTTATCACATCAACAAACTCAATAATATCAAAAGTTATTCTCTTGTTAGATATTTTGATGCTAGGTTCCCTATCTCTAACAACCGGGTAATTATATAAATCATTATTTTGAATGATATTATCATTTGCATTTGAGCTAGAGGCAGAGAGAGGAGAGATAGGATGGGATGTTACCGAGAGGAGTTTCGGGAGATCGAGGAGCGGTAAGAGTCATTGCTTTCCCCACCTAATTGATGAGATGGCTGAATCAAAGTTTTATTGGTCATCGAGAGTCATTGAATGACCAATATCAAGCTCCTTCTCATCATCTTCCGGAGGCGATGGAGGATTGAAAAATAACATGCAAGAGACAAATCAACACATTCAACACATTTATCACATAAACAAGCTCAATAATATCAATAGTGAATCTGTTTTTAGTTATTTTGATCCTAGAATCTCTATCTCTAAGAACCGGATAATCATATAAATCATTATTATGAAAGATATTATCATTTGCATTTATACTAGAGATAGAGAGAGGAGAGTTAGAATGGGATGTTACCAGAGGAGTTCCAGGAGAGCGAGGAGCAATAGATTCACTGCTTTCCCCACCTAATTAGTGAAATGCCTGAGGTGAACAATACAGGGTTGAATCAAAATTGTATTGGTCATCGAAAGTCATTGAGTGACCAATATCAAATTCCTCCTCATCGTCTTCAGGAGGAGATGGAAGATGGAAAAATACCATGCCAGAGAGAAATCAACACATTCATCACATTTATCACATCAACAAGCTCAATAATATCAATAGTGAATCTTTTATTAGATAATTTTATCCCAGGTTCCCTATCTTTAAAAACCTGGTAATCATATAAATTATTATTTTGATGGATACTTTAATTTGCAATTGAGCTAGAGGCAGAGAGAGGAGTGCTATGATTGGATGTTACCAGAGGAGTTTCAGTAGAGCGAGGAGCAGTAGATTCACTGCTTTCCCCACCTAATTGGCGAGATGCCTGAGCTGAATAATACAATGTTGAATCAAATTTATATTGGTCATCGAGAGTCATTGAGTGACCAATATCAAATTCCTCCTCATCGACTTCAGAAGGAGACGGTGGATGGAAAAATACCATGCAAGAGAGAAACCAACACATTCAACACATTTATCACATCAACAAGCTCAATAATATCATTAGTGAATATGTTAATAGGTATTTTGATCCTAGATTCTCTATACCTAATAACTGGGTAATCATATAAATCATTATTTTAAAGGATATTATCATTTGCATTTATGCCGCAGGCATAGAGAGGAGAGTTTGGATGGGATGTTAGTAGAGGAATTTCGGGAGAGGGAGGAGCAATAGATTCATTGCTTTCCCCGCCTAATTGGTGAGATGCCTGAGGTGAACAATACAGCGTTGAATTAAAATTGTATTGGTCATCGAGAGTCATTGAGTGACCAATATCAAATTCCTCCTCATCGTCTTCAGGAGGAGATGGAAGATGGAAAAATACCATGCCAGAGAAAAATCAACACATTCATCACATTTATCACATCAACAAGCTCAATAATAACAACACTCGGTAATCATATAAATCGTTATTTTGAAGGATATTTTAATTTGCAATTGAGCTAGAGGCAGAGAGAGGAGAGCTAGGATGGGATGTTACCAGAGGCGTTTCTTGAGAGCGAGGAGTAGTAGATTCACTGCTTTCCCCACCTAATTGTTGAGATGCCTGAGGTGAACAATACAGTGTTGAATCAAAGGTGTATTGGTCATCGGGGAGTAATTCGGTGACGAATATCAAATAGGAGGAGATGGAGGATGGAAAAATACCATGCAAGAGAGAAATCAACACATTCAACACATTTATCACAACAACAAGCTCAATAATATCAATAGTGAATCTCTAACAATCTAGTAATCATATCAATCTTTATTTTGAAGGATATTATTATTTGCATTTGAGTTAGAGGCAGAGAGTGGAGAGGTAGGATGGGAATTTACGAGAGGAGTTCCAGGAGAGCGAGGAGCAGTAGATTCACTGCTTTCCCCACCTAATTGGTGAGATGCCCGAGCCGAATAATACAATGTTGAAACAAAGTTATATTGGTGATCGAGAGTCATTGAGTGACCAATATAGAATTCCTCCTCATCGTCTTCAGGAGGAGATGGAGGATGGAAAAATACCATGTAAGAGAAAAATGAAGACATTCAACACATTTATCACATCAACAAGCTTAATAATATCGACAATGAATCTCTTATTAGATATTTTGATCATAGGTTCCCTATCTCTAACAATCTAGTAATCATATAAATCTTTATTTTGAAGGATATTATCATTTGCATTTAAGCTAGAGGCAGAGAGTGGAGAGGTAGGATGCGATTTTACGAGAGGAGTTTCAGAAGAGCGAGGAGCAGTAGATTCACAGCTTTCCCCACCTAATTGGTGAGATGCCTGAGGTGAACAATACAGTGTTGGATCAAAGTTGTATTGGTCATCGAGAGTAATTCAGTGACAAATATCAAATTCCTCCTCATCATCTTAAGGAGGATATGGAGGATGGAAAAATACCATGCAAGAGAGAAATCAACACATTTATTACATCAACAAGCCCAATAATACCAATATTGAATCTCTTATTAGATATTTTGATCCTAGGTTCCCTATCTCTAACAATCTAGTCGTCATATCAATCTTTATTTTGAAGGATATTATCATTTGCATTTGAGCTAGAGGCGAGTGGATAGGTACGATGGGATTTTACGAGAGGAGTTTAAAGAGAGCGAGGAGCAGTAGATTCACTACTTTCCCCACCTAATTGGTGAGATGCCTGAGCTGAACAATACAATGTTGAATCAAATTTATATTGGTAATCGAGAGTCATTGAGTAACCCATATCAAATTCCTCCTCATCGTCTTCAGGAGGAGATGGAGGATGGAAAAGTTCCATGCAAGAGTGAAATTAACACTTTCAACACATTTATCACATCTAGAAGCTCAATAATATCAACATTGAATCTCTTATTAGATATTTTGATCCTAGGTTCCGTATCTCTAAAAATTTAGTAATCATATATATAATTACTTAAAAGGATATTATCATTTTGCGTTTGAGATAGAAGAAGAGAGAGGAGAGGTAGGATGTGATGTTACCACATGAGTTTCACGAGAGCAATGAGGAGTAGATTCATCGTTTTCCCCGCCGGATTGGTGAGATGCTTGAGGTGAATAATACGGTGTTGAATCAAAGTTGTATTGGTCATTAAGAGTTACTTGGTCGGCCAATACCAAATTCCTCCTCATCGTCTTAGAGGAAATGGATGATGGGAAATTACCATGCAAGAGAACAATCAAGTCATTCAACACATTTCTCACATCAACAAGCTCAATAATATCAATAGTGAATCTCTTATTAAATATTTTTGATCCTAGTTCCCAATTTCTAACAACCTAATAATCATATAAATAATTAATTTGAAGGATATTATCATTTGCATTTGAGCTAGACGCAGAGAGGAGAGGAAAGGTATGATGGGATGTTATGAGAGGAGTTTCGGGAAAGCGAGCAGATGGTAGATTCAACGCTCTCCCCACCTAATTGGTGAGATGCCCGAGCTGAACAATACGGTGTTGAATCAAAGTTGTATTGGTCATCGAGAGTCATTGACTGCCAATATCAAATTCCTCCTCATCATCTTCAGGAGCAAATGGAGGATGGGAAATACCATGCAAGACGTGTAAATCAACACATTCAACACATTTATCACATCAACAAGCTCAATAATATCAACGGTGAATCTCTTATTAGATATTTTGATCCTAGTTCCCAATTTCTAACAACCTAGTAATCATATAAATAATTAATTTGAAGTATATTATAATTTGCATTTCAGCTAGACGCAGAGAGAGGAGAGGAAAGGTATGATGGGATGTTATGAGAGGAGTTTCGGGGAAAGCGAGCGATGTGAGTAGATTCACTGCTCTCCCCACCTAATTGGTGAGATGCCTGAGCTGAACAATACAATGTTGAACCAAGTTGTATTGGTCATCGAGATTCATTGAGTGACCAATATCAAATTCCTCCTCATCATCTTCAGGAGGAGATGGAGGATGGAAAAGTTCCATGCAAGAATGAAATCAACACTTTCAACACATTTATCACATCACAGAAGCTCAATAATATCAACGGTGAATCTCTTATTAGATATTTTGATCCAAGGTTCCCTATCTCTAACAATTTAGTAATCATATATATAATTATTTATAAGGATATTATCATTTGCATTTGAGATAGAGACGAGAGAGAGGAGAGGTAGGATGTGATGTTGCCACATGAGTTTCACGAGAGCAATAAGGAGTAGATTCACTGCTTTCCCGTTGGATTGGTGAGATGCTTGAGGTGAATAATACGTTGTTGAATCAAAGTTGTATTGGTCATTAAGAGTTACTTGATCGGCCAATACCAAATTCCTCCTCATCGTCTTCGGGAGGAAATGGATGATGGGAATATACCATGCAAGAGAACAATCGAGTCATTCAACACATTTATCACATCAACAAGCTCAATAATATCAATAGTGAATCTCTTATTAGATATTTTGATCCTAGTTCCCAATTTCTAACAACCTAGTAATCATATAAATAATTATTTTGAAGGATAGTATGATTTGCATTTGAGCTAGACGCTTGAGAGAGAGGAGAGGAAAGGTATGATGGGATGTTATGAGAGGAGTTTCGGGAAAGCGAGCGATAGTAGATTCACACGCTTCTCCCCACCTAATTGGTGAGATGCGAAGTTGAACAATACATTGTTGAATCAAAGTTGTATTGGTCATCGAGAGTCATTGAGCGAGCCAATATCAAATTCCTCCTCATCATCTTCGGGAGGAAATGGAGGATGGGAAATACCATGCAAGACGGAAATCAACACATTGACACATTTATCACATCAACGAAGCTCAATAATATCAACGATTGAATCTCTTATTAGATATTTTGATCCTAGTTCCCAATTTCTAACAACCTAGTAATCATATAAATAATTAATTTGAAGTATATTATAATTTGCATTTCAGCTAGACGCGAGAGAGGAGAGGAAAGGTATGATGGGATGTTATGAGAGGAGTTTCGGGGAAAGCGAGTAAGTAGTAGATTCAACTTGCTCTCCCCACCTAATTGGTGAGATGCCCGAGGTGAACAATACAATGTTGAACCAAGTTGTATTGGTCATCGAGATTCATTGAGTGACCAATATCAAATTCCTCCTCATCATCTTCGGGAGGAGATGGAGGATGGAAAAGTTCCATGCAAGAATGAAATCAACACTTTCGACACATTTATCACATCTAAGCTCAATAATATCAACGTGAATCTCTTATTAGATATTTTTGATCCAAGGTTCACTATCTCTAACAATTTAGTAATCATATATATAATTATTTATAAGGATATTATCATTTGCATTTGAGATAGAGACGGAGAGAGAGAGGAGAGGTAGGATGTGATGTTGCCACATGAGTTTCACGGAGAGCAATAAGGAGTAGATTCAGCACTCCCCATTTGGATTGGTGAGATCGCTTGAGGTGAATAATGCGGTGTTGAATCAAAGTTGTATTGGTCATTACAGATTCCTTGTGACGCCATGCGAATTCCTCCTCATCGTCTTCGAGGAGGATATGGATGATGGGAATATACCATGCAAGAGAACAATCGATACATTCGACACATTTATCACATCAACAAGCTCGATAATATCAATAGTGAATCTCTTATTAGATATTTTGATCCCAGTTCCCAATTTCTGACAACCTAGTAATCATATAAATAATTATTTTGAAGGATAGTATGATTTGCATTTGAGTAGCTGAGAGAGAGGAGAGGAAAGGTATGATGGGATGTTATGGGGAGAGGAGTTTCAGGAAAGCGAGCGTTAGTAGATTCCACTATGCTCTCCCCATGTAATTGGTGAGATGCAGCATTTGAACAATACATTGTTGAATCAAAGTTGTATTGGTCATCGAAAGTCATTGATGGTAGCCGATATCAAATTCAAAAGGGGGGGGAAAAAAAAAAAAAAAAAAAAAAAAAAAAATTAGACATTTATCACATCACAGAAGCTTCAATAATATCAACGAGTGAATCTCTTTATTAGATATTTTGATCCAAGAGTTTTTTATCTCTAACAATTTAGTAATCATATATATAATTATTTATAAGGATATTATCATTTGCATTTGAGATAGAGCAGAGAGAGGAGAGGTAGGATGTGATGTTGCCACATGAGTTTCACGAGAGCGATAAGGAGTTTGGGGGGGTTTTTCATTTGGATTGGTGAGATGCTTGAGGTGAATAATACGGTGTTGAATCAAAGTTGTATTGGTCATTAGAGTTAGCGACTGGCCAATACCAAATTCCCTCATCGTCTTCGGGAGGAAATGGATGATGGGAATATACCATGCAAGAGAACAGTCAGAGTCATTCGACACATTTATCACATCAACAAGCTCAATAATATCAATAGAGAATCTCTTATTAGATATTTTGATCCTAGTTCCCAATTTCTAACAACTTTAGTAATCATATAAATAATTATTTTGAAGGATAGTATGATTTGCATTTGAAATTTGAAGCCTTGAGAGAGAGGAGAGGAAAGGTATGATGGGATGTTATGAGAGGAGTTTTCAGGAAAGCGTGCTATTAGTAGATTCAGCACTTTTTTCTCCCCACCTAATTGGTGAGATGCACAAAGTGAACAATACATTGTTGAATCAAAGTTGTATTGGTCATCGAGAGTCTGTGGTGACGATATCAAATTCCTCCTCATCGTCTTCGGGAGGAAATGGAGGATGGGAAATACCATGCAAGACGAGAAATCAGCACATTGGACACATTTATCACATTGACAAGCTCGATAATAGTAATAGTGAATCTCTTATTAGATATTTTGATCTAGTTCCCAATTATTTAACAACCTAGTAATCATATAAATAATTATTTTGAAGGATATTATTATTTGCATTTGAGCTAGACGCGAGAGAGAGAGAGGAAAGGTATGATGGGATGTTATCGAGAGGAGTTTCGAAAAGCGAGCGATAGTAGATTCATTTTTTCCCCACCTAATTGGTGAGATGCACTTTGAACAATACAATGTTGAATCAAGTTGTATTGGTCATCGAGATTCATTGAGTGACCAATATCAAATTCCTCCTCATCATCTTCGGGGAGGAGATGGAGGATGGAAAAGTTCCATGCAAGAGTGAAATCAACACTTTCAACACATTTATCACATCTAGAAGCTCAATAATATCAACAGTGAATCTCTTATTAGATATTTTGATCCTAGGTTCCCTATCTCTAACAATTTAGTAATCATATATATAATTATTTAATAGGATATTATCATTTGCATTTGAGATAGAGCGAGAGAGAGGAGAGGTAGGATGTGATGTTACCACATGAGTTTCACGAGAGCAATGAGGAGTAGATTCTTGCTTTCCCGTTTGATTGGTGAGATGCTTGAGGTGAATAATACGGTGTTGAATCAAAGTTGTATTGGTCATTAGAGTTCTTGTAGCCAAGACCAAATTCCTCCTCATCGTCTTCGGAAATGGATGATGGGAAATTACCATGCAAGAGAAAAATCAAGTCATTCAACACATTTATCACATCAACAAGCTCGATAATATCAATAGTGAATCTCTTATTAGATATTTTGATCCTAGTTCCCTATTTCTAACAACCTATATTATAAATAATTATTTTGAAGGATATTTATTTCATTTGAGTGCGTCGGGAGAGGAGGTATGATGGGATGTTATGAGAGGAGTTTTGGAAATCGAGCTGTTGTTGATTCACTACTCTCCCTTTGGTGGTGGATCATGGTGAACAATACGGTGTTGAATCTAAGTTGTATTGGTCATCGAGAGTCATTGAGCGTAGATATTAAATTCTTCCACATCATTTTCGGGAGAAAATGGAGGATGGGAAATACCATGCAAGCAATCAACCTTTTTCTCAAGTCATAATATCAATGGTGAATCTCTTATTAGATATTTTTGATCCCCAGTTCCCTATTTCTGACCACTTTAGTAATCATATAAATAATTATTTTGAAGGATATTATCATTTGCATTTGAGCTAGACGGAGAGAGGAGAGGAAAGGTATGATGGGATGTTATGAGAGGAGTTTCGGGAAAGCGAGCGAGTAGTAGATTCATTGCTTTCCCCACCTAATTGGTGAGATGCACAGTGAACAATACGGTGTTGAATCAAGTTGTATTGGTCATCGAGATTCATTGAGTGACCAATATCAAATTCCTCCTCATCATCTTCGGGGAGGAGATGGAGGATGGAAAAGTTCCATGCAAGAGTGAAATCAACACTTTCAACACATTTATCACATCCGGAAGCTCGACAATATCAACGGTGAATCTCTTATTCGATATTTTGATCCTAGGTTCCTATCTCTAACAATTTAGTAATCAAATATATAATTATTTAAAAGGATATTATCATTTGCATTTGAGATAGAGGCATGGAGAGGAGAGGTAGGATGTGATGTTACCACATGAGTTTCACGAGAGCAATGAGGAGTAGATTCTGCTTTCCCCGCTTGATTGGTGAGATGCTTGAGGTGAACAATACGGTATTGAATCAAAGTTGTATTGGTCATTAAGAGTTGCTTGGCGGCCAATACCAAATTCCTCCTCATCGTCTTCGGGAGGAAATGGATAATGGGAAATTACCATGCAAGAGAAAAATTAAGTCACTCAACACATTTATCACATGAACAAGCTCAATAATATCAATAGTGAATCTCTTATTAGATATTTTGATCCTAGTTCCCGATTTCTAACAACCTAGTAATCATATAAATAATTATTTTGAAGGATATTATCATTTGCATTTGAGCTAGACGCGAGAGAGTGGAGAGGAAAGGTATGATGGGATGTTATGAGAGGAGTTTCGGGGAAAGCGAGCGATTAGTAGATTCACTTCTCTCCCACTTATTGGTGAGATGGGGTGAAAATGGAAGGGAATGAATAAATTTATGTTTGAGGAGGAAAGGATAATGGGAAATTATGAAAGAAAAAATTAAGTCACTCGCTACATTTATCACATGAACAAGCCATAATATCAATAGTGAATTTTATTAGATATTTTGATCTAGTTCCGATTTCTAACAACCTAGTAATCATATAAATAATTATTTTGAAGGATATTATCATTTGCATTTGAGCAGACGGGGGGGGAAAGCGAGCGAGTAGTAGATTCACTTCTCTCCCCACCTAATTGGTGAGATGCCGAGCTTAACAATACGGTGTTGAATCAAAGTTGTATTGGTGATCGAGAGTCATTGAGCTGGCCAATATCAAATTCCTCCTCATCATCTTCCGGAGGAAATGGAGGATGGGAAATACCATGCAAGACGAGAAATCAACACATTCAACACATTTATCACATCAACAAGCTCGATAATATCAACGGTGAATCTCTTATTAGATATTTTGATCCTAGTTCCCAATTTCTAACAACCTAGTAATCATATAAATAATTAATTTGAAGGATATTATCATTTGCATTTGAGCTAGACGCGAGAGAGAGGAGAGGAAAGGTATGATGGGATGTTATGAGAGGAGTTTCGGGAAAGCGAGCGATTAGTAGATTCTTGCTCTCCCCACCTAATTCGTGAGATGCAATTTGAACAATACGGTGTTGAATCAAAGTTGTATTGGTCATCGAGAGTCATTGGTGGCCAATATCAAATTCCTCCTCATCATCTTCGGGAGGAAATGGAGGATGGGAAATACCATGCAAGACAGAAATCAACACATTCAACACATTTATCACATCAACAAGCTCAATAATATTAACAGTGAATCTCTTATTAGATATTTTGATCCTAGTTCCCTATTTCTAACAACCTAGTAATCATATAAGTAATTATTTTGAAGGATATTATTATTTGTATTTGAGCTAGACGCGAGAGAGAGAGGAGAGGAAAGGTATGATGGGATGTTATCGAGAGGAGTTTCGGAAAAGCGAGCGATAGTAGATTCCTTGCTTTCCCCACCTAATTGGTGAGATGCTGAGCTGAACAATACAATGTTGAATCAAGTTGTATTGGTCATCGACATTCATTCGGTGACCAATATCAAAATCCTCCTCATCATCTTCGGGGAGGAGATGGAGGATGGAAAAGTTCCATGCAAGAGTGAAATCAACACTTTCAACACATTTATCACATCTAGCGGCTTAATAATATCAACCTTTGAATCTCTTATTAGATATTTTGATCCTAGGTTCCCTATCTCTAACAATTTAGTAATCATATATATAATTATTTAAAACGATATAATCATTTGCATTTGAGATAGAGGCGAGAGAGAGGAGAGGTAGGATGTGATGTTACCACATGATTTTCACGAGAGCAATGAGGAGTAGATTCTTGCTTTCCCATTTGGATTGGTGAGATGCTTGAGGTGAATAATACGGTGTTGAATCAATGTTGTATTGGTCATTAAGAGTTCTTGTGGCCAATACCAAATTCCTCCTCATCGTCTTCAGGATGAAATGGATGATGGGAAATTACCATGCAAGAGAAAAATCAAGTCATTCAACACATTTATCACATCAACAAGCTCAATAATATCAATAGTGAATCTCTTATTAGATATTTTGATCCTAGTTCCCAATTTCTAACAACCTAGTAATCATATAAATAATTATTTTGAAGGATATTATCATTTGCATTTGAGCTAGACGGAGAGTGGAGAGGAAAGGTATGATGGGATGTTATGAGAGGAGTTTCGGGAAAGCGAGCGATAGTAGATTCACTTCTCTCCCCACCTAATTGGTGAGATGCCGAGAAAAAAGAAGGAAAATTGATGAGAGAGCAGAGAGGGAGAGGAAAGGTATGAGGGATGTTATGAGAGGAGTTCGGGAAGCGAGGAAGTAGTAGATTCACTTCTCTCCCCACCTAATTGGTGAGATGCCCGAGCTTAACAATACGGTGTTGAATCAAAGTTGTATTGGTCATCGAGAGTCATTGGTTGGCCAATATCAAATTCCTCCTCATCATCTTCCCGGAGGAAATGGAGGATGGGAAATACCATGCAAGACGAAATCAACACATTCAACACATTTATCACATCAACAAGCTCGATAATATCAACGGTGAATCTCTTATTAGATATTTTGATCCTAGTTCCCAATTTCTAACAACCTAGTAATCATATAAATAATTAATTTGAAGGATATTATCATTTGCATTTGACCTAGACGCGAGAGAGAGGAGAGGAAAGGTATGATGGGATGTTATGAGAGGAGTTTCGGGAAAGCGAGCGGTAGTAGATTCTTGCTCTCCCCACCTAATTCGTGAGATGCAGAGGTGAACAATACGGTGTTGAATCAAAGTTGTATTGGTCATCGAGAGTCATTGAGTGGCCAATATCAAATTCCTCCTCATCATCTTCGGGAGGAAATGGAGGATGGGAAATACCATGCAAGACAGAAATCAACACATTCAACACATTTATCACATCAACAAGCTCAATAATATTAACAGTGAATCTCTTATTAGATATTTTGATCCTAGTTCCCTATTTCTAACAACCTAGTAATCATATAAGTAATTATTTTGAAGGATATTATTATTTGTATTTGAGCTAGACGCAGAGAGAGAGGAGAGGAAAGGTATGATGGGATGTTATCAGAGGAGTTTCAGAAAAGCGAGCAGTAGTAGATTCACTGCTTTCCCCACCTAATTGGTGAGATGCGTGAGCTGAACAATACAATGTTGAATCAAGTTGTATTGGTCATCGACATTCATTGAGTGACCAATATCAAAATCCTCCTCATCATCTTCAGGAGGAGATGGAGGATGGAAAAGTTCCATGCAAGAGTGAAATCAACACTTTCAACACATTTATCACATCTAGCAGCTCAATAATATCAACACTGAATCTCTTATTAGATATTTTGATCCTAGGTTCCCTATCTCTAACAATTTAGTAATCATATATATAATTATTTAAAACGATATAATCATTTGCATTTGAGATAGAGGCGAGAGAGAGGAGAGGTAGGATGTGATGTTACCACATGATTTTCACGAGAGCAATGAGGAGTAGATTCTTGCTTTCCCCATTGGATTGGTGAGATGCTTGAGGTGAATAATACGGTGTTGAATCAAAGTTGTATTGGTCATTAAGAGTTCTTGTGGCCAAGACCAAATTCCTACTCATCGTCTTCAGGAGGAAATGGATGATGGGAAATTACCATGCAAGAGAAAAATCAAGTCATTCAACACATTTATCACATGAACAAGCTCAATAATATCAATAGTGAATCTCTTATTAGATATTTTGATCCTAGTTCCCAATTTCTAACAACCTAGTAATCATATAAATAATTATTTTGAAGGATATTATCATTTGCATTTGAGCTAGACGTAGAGAGAGGAGAGGAAAGGTATGATGGGATGTTATGAGAGGAGTTTCAGGAAATCGAGCAGTAGTAGATTCACTACTCTCCCCACCTAATTGGTGAGATGCATGAGCTGAACAATACAGTGTTGAATCAAAGTTGTATTGGTCATCGAGAGTCATTGACTGGCCGATATCAAATTCCTCCACATCATCTTCAGGAGAAAATGGAGGATGGGAAATACCATGCAAGACAGAAATCAACACATTCAACACATTTATCACATCAACAAGCTGAATAATATCAACAGTGAATCTCTTATTAGATATTTTGATCCTAGTTCCCAATTTCTGACCACCTAGTAATCATATAAATAATTAATTTGAAGGATATTATCATTTGCATTTGAGCTAGACGCAGAGAGAGGAGAGGAAAGGTATGATGGGATGTTATGAGAGGAGTTTCAGGAAATCGAGCAGTAGTAGATTCATTGCTTTCCCCACCTAATTGGTGAGAAGCAGAAATTGAACAATACGGTGTTGAATCAAAGTTGTATTGGTCATCGGGATTCATTGGTAGCCAATATCAAATTCCTCCTCATCATCTTCGGGAGGAGATGGAGGATGGAAAATTCCATGCAAGAGAAATCAACATTAAATTATAATAAGAAAATATAGGGAAAAGAAAGGAAGTTGTATTGGTATGGATTATTGGCCGATATCAAATTCCTCCTCATCATCTTCGGGAGGAGATGGAGGATGGAAAAGTTCCATGCAAGAGTGAAATCAACACTTTCAACACATTTATCACATCCAGAAGCTCAACAATATCAACAGTGAATCTCTTATTAGATATTTTGATCCTAGTTCCCAATTTCTGACAACCTAGTAATCATATAAATAATTAATTTGAAGGATATTATCATTTGCATTTGAGCTAGACGCGAGAGAGAGGAGAGGAAAGGTATGAAGGGTTGTTATGGGAGGAGTTTCGGGAAAGCGAGCGATAGTAGATTCACTGCTCTCCCCACCTAATTGGTGAGATGCAGGGTGAACAATACGGTGTTGAATCAAAGTTGTGTTGGTCATCGAGAGTCATTGAGCGACGATATCAAATTCCTCCTCATCATCTTCAGGAGGAAATAGAGGATGGGAAATACCATGCAAGACAGTACTCAACACATTCAACACATTTATCACATCAACAAGCTCAATAATATTAACAGTGAATCTCTTATTAGATATTTTGATCCTAGTTCCCTATTTCTTACAACCTAGTAATCATATAAATAATTATTTTGAAGGATATTATTATTTGCATTTGAGCTAGACGCAGAGATAGGAGAGGAAAGGTATGATGGGATGTTATAAGAGGAGTTTCAAGAAAGCGAGCAGTAGTAGATTCACTGCTTTCCCACCTAATTGGTGAGATGCCTGAGCTGAACAATACAGTGTTGAATCAAGTTGTATTGGTCATCGAGATTCATTGAGTGACCAATATGCAATTCCTCCTCATCATCTTCGGGGAGGAGATGGAGGATGGAAAAGTTCCATGCAAGAGTGAAATCAACACTTTCAACACATTTATCACATCCGGAAGCTCAACAATATCAACGGTGAATCTCTTATTAGATATTTTGATCCTAGGTTCCCTATCTCTAACAATTTAGTAATCATATATATAATTATTTAAAACGATATTATCATTTGCATTTGAGATAGAGGCGAGAGAGAGGAGAGGTAGGATGTGATGTTACCACATGAGTTTCACGAGAGCAATGAGGAGTAGATTCTTTGCTTTCCCCGCTTGATTGGTGAGATGCTTGAGGTGAATAATACGGTGTTGAATCAAAGTTGTATTGGTCATTAAGAGTTGCTTGGCCAAAACCAAATTCCTCCTCATCGTCTTCAGGAGGAAATGGATGATGGGAAATTACCATGCAAGAGAAAAATCAAGTCATTCAACACATTTATCACATGAACAAGCTCAATAATATCAACAGTGAATCTCTTATTACATATTTTGATCCTAGTTCCCAATTTCTAACAACCTAGTAATCATATAAATAATTATTTTGAAGGATATTATCATTTGCATTTGAGCTAGACGCAGAGAGAGGAGAGGAAAGGTATGATGGGATGTTATGAGAGGAGTTTCAGGAAAGCGAGCAGTAGTAGATTCACTGCTTTCCCCACCTAATTGGTGAGATGCACGAATTTGAACAATACGGTGTTGAATCAAGTTGTATTGGTCATCGAGATTCATTGAGTGACCAATATCAAATTCCTCCTCATCATCTTCGGGAGGAGATGGAGGATGGAAAAGTTCCATGCAAGAGTGAAATCAACACTTTCAACACATTTATCACATCCGAAGCTCAACAATATCAACAGTGAATCTCTTATTAGATATTTTGATCCTAGGTTCCCTATCTCTAACAATTTAGTAATCAAATATATAATTATTTAAAAGGATATTATCATTTGCATTTGAGATAGAGGCATGGAGAGGAGAGGTAGGATGTGATGTTACCACATGAGTTTCACGAGAGCAATGAGGGGTAGATTCACTACTTTCCCCGCTTGATTGGTGAGATGCTTGAGGTGAACAATACGGTATTGAATCAAAGTTGTATTGGTCATTAAGAGTTCTTGAGCCAATACCAAATTCCTCCTCATCGTCTTCGGGAGGAAATGGATAATGGGAAATTACCATGCAAGAGAAAAATTAAGTCACTCAACACATTTATCACATGAACAAGCTCAATAATATCAATAGTGAATCTCTTATTAGATATTTTGATCCTAGTTCCCGATTTCTAACAACCTAGTAATCATATAAATAATTATTTTGAAGGATATTATCATTTGCATTTGAGCTAGACGCAGAGAGAGGAGAGGAAAGATATGATGGGATGTTATGAGAGGAGTTTCAGGAAAGCGAGCAGTAGTAGATTCACTGCTCTCCCCACCTAATTGGTGAGATGCATTTGAACAATACGGTGTTGAATCAAAGTTGTATTGGTCATCGAGAGTCATTGAGTGACCAATATCAAATTCCTCCTCATCATCTTCGAGGAGGAAATGGAGGATGGGAAATACCATGCAAGACGAGAAATCAACACATTCAACACATTTATCACATCAACAAGCTAAATAATATCAACAGTGAATCTCTTATTAGATATTTTGATCCTAGTTCCTTATTTCTAACAACCTAGTAATCATATAAATAATTAATTTGAAGGAAATTATCATTTGCATTTGAGCTAGACGCGAGAGAGAGGAGAGGTAAGGTATGATGGGATGTTATGAGAGGAGTTTCGGGAAGCGAGCGATAGTAGATTTCTTGCTCTCCCCCCTAATTTGTGAGATGCATGAGCTGAACAATACGGTGTTGAATCAAAGTTGTATTGGTCATCGAGAGTCATTGGTGGCCAATATTAAATTCCTCTTCATTATCTTTAGGAGGAAATGGAGGATAGGAAATTCCATGCAAGACGAAATCGACACATTCGACACATTTATCACATCACAAGCTCAATATATTAACAATGAATCTCTTATTAGATATTTTGATCCTAGTTCCCTATTTCTAACAACCTAGTAATCATAATCGAAGCAAGCTCGATAATAGTAACATTGAATCTCTTATTAGATATTTTGATCCTAGTTCCCTGGATCACACAACTAGTAATCATATAAATAATTATTTTGAAGGATATTATTATTTGCATTTGAGCTAGACGCAGAGAGAGAGAGAGAGGAAAGGTATGATGGGATGTTATCGGAGGAGTTTCGAAAAAGCGACCGGTAGTAGATTCGTTGCTTTCCTTTAATTGGTGAGATGCACGAGTGAACAATACAATGTTGAATCAAGTTGTATTGGTCATCGACATTCATTGAGTGACCAATATCAAATTCCTCCTCATCATCTTCAGGAGGAGATGGAGGATGGAAAGGTTCCGTACGAGTGAAATCACCCACTTTCGACACATTTATCACATCAGAAGCTCGATAATATCAACTTGGGTGAATCTCTTATTAGATATTTTTGATCCCAATGAGTTCCCTATCTCTAACAATTTAGTAATCATATATAATTATTTAAAAGGATATT
>JAUJYP020000749.1:22500-27500 GCA_030674075.2 Linum usitatissimum
TTTCTCGCATTTTCTCGCACGGGTGTGCACCCTGGTGCGCATTTTCGCGCATTTTTGCGCATATGTGTGCCCCTGGTGCGCATTTTCTCGCATTTTTGCGCATGGGTGTGCCCCCTGGTGCGCATTTTCTCGCATTTTTGCGCATGGGTGTGCATTTTCTCGCAAGGGTGTGCACCCTGGTGCGCATTTTCGCGCATTTTTGCGCATATGTGTGCCCCTGGTGCGCATTTTCTCGAATTTTTGCGCAAGGGTGTGCCCCTGGTGCGCATTGTCTCGCATTTTTGCGCATGGGTGTGCATTTTCTCGCACGGGTGTGCACCCTGGTGCGCATTTTCGCGCATTTTTGCGCATATGTGTGCCCCTGGAGCGCATTTTCTCGAATTTTTGCGCAAGGGTGTGCCAAAATCGCACCCTGGCGCGCATTTTCTCGCATTTTCTCGCGTTTTTGCGCATGGGTGTGCACCCTGGCGCGCATTTTCGCGCATATGTGTGCTCCTGGTGCGCATTTTCTCGCATTTTTGCGCAAGGGTGTGCCAAAATCGCACTGTGGTGCGCATTTTCTCGCATTTTTGCGCATGGGCGTGCACCCTGGCGCGCATTTTCGCGCATTTTTGCGCATATGGGTGCCCCTGGCGCGCATTTTCTCGCATTTTTGCGCACGGATGTGCCCCCAGTGCGCATTTTCTCGCATTTTTGCGCACGGGTGTGCCCCTGGTGCGCATTATCTCGCATTTTTGTGCACGGGTGTGCACCCTGCTGCGCATTTTCGCGCATTTTTGCGCAAGGGTGTGCCAAAATCGCACCCTGGTGCGCATTTTCTCGCATTTTTGCGCATGGGTGTGCCCCTGGTGCGCATTTTCTCGCATTTTCTCGCACGGGTGTGCACCCTGGTGCGCATTTTCGCGCATTTTTGCGCATATGTGTGCCCCTGGTGCGCATTTTCTCGCATTTTTGCGCATGGGTGTGCCCCCTGGTGCGCATTTTCTCGCATTTTTGCGCATGGGTGTGCATTTTCTCGCAAGGGTGTGCACCCTGGTGCGCATTTTCGCGCATTTTTGCGCATATGTGTGCCCCTGGTGCGCATTTTCTCGAATTTTTGCGCAAGGGTGTGCCCCTGGTGCGCATTGTCTCGCATTTTTGCGCATGGGTGTGCATTTTCTCGCACGGGTGTGCACCCTGGTGCGCATTTTCGCGCATTTTTGCGCATATGTGTGCCCCTGGAGCGCATTTTCTCGAATTTTTGCGCAAGGGTGTGCCAAAATCGCACCCTGGCGCGCATTTTCTCGCATTTTCTCGCGTTTTTGCGCATGGGTGCGCACCCTGGCGCGCATTTTCGCGCATATGTGTGCTCCTGGTGCGCATTTTCTCGCATTTTTGCGCAAGGGTGTGCCAAAATCGCACTGTGGTGCGCATTTTCTCGCATTTTTGCGCATGGGCGTGCACCCTGGCGCGCATTTTCGCGCATTTTTGCGCATATGGGTGCCCCTGGCGCGCATTTTCGCGCATTTTTGCGCACGGGTGTGCCCCCAGTGCGCATTTTCTCGCATTTTTGCGCACGGGTGTGCCCCTGGTGCGCATTATCTCGCATTTTTGTGCACGGGTGTGCACCCTGCTGCGCATTTTCGCGCATTTTTGCGCAAGGGTGTGCCAAAATCGCACCCTGGTGCGCATTTTCTCGCATTTTTGCGCATGGGTGTGCCCCTGGTGCGCATTTTCTCGCATTTTCTCGCACGGGTGTGCACCCTGGTGCGCATTTTCGCGCATTTTTGCGCATATGTGTGCCCCTGGTGCGCATTTTCTCGCATTTTTGCGCATGGGTGTGCCCCCTGGTGCGCATTTTCTCGCATTTTTGCGCATGGGTGTGCATTTTCTCGCAAGGGTGTGCACCCTGGTGCGCATTTTCGCGCATTTTTGCGCATATGTGTGCCCCTGGTGCGCATTTTCTCGAATTTTTGCGCAAGGGTGTGCCCCTGGTGCGCATTGTCTCGCATTTTTGCGCATGGGTGTGCATTTTCTCGCACGGGTGTGCACCCTGGTGCGCATTTTCGCGCATTTTTGCGCATATGTGTGCCCCTGGAGCGCATTTTCTCGAATTTTTGCGCAAGGGTGTGCCAAAATCGCACCCTGGCGCGCATTTTCTCGCATTTTCTCGCGTTTTTGCGCATGGGTGTGCACCCTGGCGCGCATTTTCGCGCATATGTGTGCTCCTGGTGCGCATTTTCTCGCATTTTTGCGCAAGGGTGTGCCAAAATCGCACTGTGGTGCGCATTTTCTCGCATTTTTGCGCATGGGCGTGCACCCTGGCGCGCATTTTCGCGCATTTTTGCGCATATGGGTGCCCCTGGCGCGCATTTTCTCGCATTTTTGCGCACGGATGTGCCCCCAGTGCGCATTTTCTCGCATTTTCTCGCATCGGGTGTGCCAAAATCGCACCCCAGGTGTGCCAAGGCGCGCATTTTCGCACCTTGGGCCACCCACACCCACCCTCGGTGTTCGATGCAGCAGCGTGGCCCTGCTGCCTGCACCAGGGGGGTTCACCACCTCCCCCTAAAGAGACCTTAAGACATTTTTCATTTTCCCACCAGGAGACGTTCCTTATCCGAGGAGTCACCCCCCCCTCTAAACTCGTCATCTTAACGATTTTTGACCTGAGATTTCGCACAGATGTTGTAAGAAATATAACAATGTGGGAAACCAAATTTTATAATTTTTGGAATTTTATTTTATTTAATACGATTTTTTTAATGAAAAAACTTCAAAAAATCGTAATAAAAAAAATACAAGTCCAAACTTTGTCAAACTTGGTATGAGGGTACCTTATGATATCCCTGAGATATAATGGCAAGCACTTTTGAATTTGCTCGAGTAGATTTTAAAATTTATCGAGGGTCCATATTTTGGTGTGCCAAAATCGCACACTGGTGCGCATTTTTGCGCATCGGGTGTGCCCCTGCTGCGCATTTTCGCGCATTTTTGCGCACGGGTGTGCCCCCAGTGCGCATTTTCTCGCATTTTTGCGCACGGGTGTGCCCCTGGTGCGCATTATCTCGCATTTTTGTGCACGGGTGTGCACCCTGCTGCGCATTTTCGCGCATTTTTGCGCAAGGGTGTGCCAAAATCGCACCCTGGTGCGCATTTTCTCGCATTTTTGCGCATGGGTGTGCCCCTGGTGCGCATTTTCTCGCATTTTCTCGCACGGGTGTGCACCCTGGTGCGCATTTTCGCGCATTTTTGCGCATATGTGTGCCCCTGGTGCGCATTTTCTCGCATTTTTGCGCATGGGTGTGCCCCCTGGTGCGCATTTTCTCGCATTTTTGCGCATGGGTGTGCATTTTCTCGCAAGGGTGTGCACCCTGGTGCGCATTTTCGCGCATTTTTGCGCATATGTGTGCCCCTGGTGCGCATTTTCTCGAATTTTTGCGCAAGGGTGTGCCCCTGGTGCGCATTGTCTCGCATTTTTGCGCATGGGTGTGCATTTTCTCGCACGGGTGTGCACCCTGGTGCGCATTTTCGCGCATTTTTGCGCATATGTGTGCCCCTGGAGCGCATTTTCTCGAATTTTTGCGCAAGGGTGTGCCAAAATCGCACCCTGGCGCGCATTTTCTCGCATTTTCTCGCGTTTTTGCGCATGGGTGTGCACCCTGGCGCGCATTTTCGCGCATATGTGTGCTCCTGGTGCGCATTTTCTCGCATTTTTGCGCAAGGGTGTGCCAAAATCGCACTGTGGTGCGCATTTTCTCGCATTTTTGCGCATGGGCGTGCACCCTGGCGCGCATTTTCGCGCATTTTTGCGCATATGGGTGCCCCTGGCGCGCATTTTCTCGCATTTTTGCGCACGGATGTGCCCCCAGTGCGCATTTTCTCGCATTTTTGCGCACGGGTGTGCCCCTGGTGCGCATTATCTCGCATTTTTGTGCACGGGTGTGCACCCTGCTGCGCATTTTCGCGCATTTTTGCGCAAGGGTGTGCCAAAATCGCACCCTGGTGCGCATTTTCTCGCATTTTTGCGCATGGGTGTGCCCCTGGTGCGCATTTTCTCGCATTTTCTCGCACGGGTGTGCACCCTGGTGCGCATTTTCGCGCATTTTTGCGCATATGTGTGCCCCTGGTGCGCATTTTCTCGCATTTTTGCGCATGGGTGTGCCCCCTGGTGCGCATTTTCTCGCATTTTTGCGCATGGGTGTGCATTTTCTCGCAAGGGTGTGCACCCTGGTGCGCATTTTCGCGCATTTTTGCGCATATGTGTGCCCCTGGTGCGCATTTTCTCGAATTTTTGCGCAAGGGTGTGCCCCTGGTGCGCATTGTCTCGCATTTTTGCGCATGGGTGTGCATTTTCTCGCACGGGTGTGCACCCTGGTGCGCATTTTCGCGCATTTTTGCGCATATGTGTGCCCCTGGAGCGCATTTTCTCGAATTTTTGCGCAAGGGTGTGCCAAAATCGCACCCTGGCGCGCATTTTCTCGCATTTTCTCGCGTTTTTGCGCATGGGTGTGCACCCTGGCGCGCATTTTCGCGCATATGTGTGCTCCTGGTGCGCATTTTCTCGCATTTTTGCGCAAGGGTGTGCCAAAATCGCACTGTGGTGCGCATTTTCTCGCATTTTTGCGCATGGGCGTGCACCCTGGCGCGCATTTTCGCGCATTTTTGCGCATATGGGTGCCCCTGGCGCGCATTTTCTCGCATTTTTGCGCACGGATGTGCCCCCAGTGCGCATTTTCTCGCATTTTTGCGCACGGGTGTGCCCCTGGTGCGCATTATCTCGCATTTTTGTGCACGGGTGTGCACCCTGCTGCGCATTTTCGCGCATTTTTGCGCAAGGGTGTGCCAAAATCGCACCCTGGTGCGCATTTTCTCGCATTTTTGCGCATGGGTGTGCCCCTGGTGCGCATTTTCTCGCATTTTCTCGCACGGGTGTGCACCCTGGTGCGCATTTTCGCGCATTTTTGCGCATATGTGTGCCCCTGGTGCGCATTTTCTCGCATTTTTGCGCATGGGTGTGC
>JAUJYP020000750.1:0-36742 GCA_030674075.2 Linum usitatissimum
TTAATCGTCCATAATGGCTTATGCTCAAGCTTCATTGGTAAATGACAAGCCTTGCCATAAACTAGTGAACAAGGTGAAGTGCCGATCGATGAGTTCAAGGCAGCTCAAAAGAATCAAAGGGCCACGATGCTTTGCTTTGATTGACCAATCCTTTAGAGATTGATCAATCGTTTTCTCAAAAATCCGCTTGATCACACGATTCATCTTCTTTTCCTTACCGCTTGGACTCCGGGTAGTATGTGATAATCAATCGATGACTTGTCCGAAATAAATGGAAAACCGGGGTTGAAAACACTCGAAAGCTGATTCCACCGAATGCGTGATACCGAGTGAGGCGCGTGAAAGTAAAGGCATTGCATGATGTTTCCCACCGTCTTAGCATCATTATCACTGTCCTTGTATAATCGTTCACTTTTGTATGCATGGAACCCGTACTCCTCCAACACCAAGTAGTTGGTAGTTTCTTTCTAAAGCTCAAGACTAGCATCCATATTTAGTAGCTTCAACGTCCACAATGGCTTATGCTCAAGCTTCATTGGTAAATAACAAGCCTTGCTAGTAACTAGTGAACAAGGTGAAGTGCCGATCGATAGGAGTCTTGAAGGCGGTTCAAAAGAATCAAAGGGCCACGATCATGCTTGATTGACCAATCCTTGAGAGATTGATCAATCGTTTTCTCAAAAATCCGCTTGATCACACGATTCATCTTCTTTTCCTTACCGCTTGGACACTAGGTAGTATGTGATAATCAATCGATGACTTGTCCCAAATAATTGGAAAAGCGGGTTGAAAACACTCGAAAGTGATTACCCCGAATGCGTATTGCGAGTGAGGGGCGTGGAAATGTATCAAAAGGCATTGCATGAAGTTTCCCACCGCCTTAGCATCATTATCATTGTCCTTGTATAATCGTTCACTTTTGTATGCATGGAACTGTACTCCTCCAACACCGGTAGTTGGTAGTTTCTTTCTAAAGCTAGAAGACTAGCATCCATATTTAGTAGCTTCAACGTCCACAATGGCTTATGCTCAAGCTTCATTGGTAAATAACAAGCCTTGCTAGTAACTAGTGAACAAGGTGAAGTGCCGATCGATAGGAGTCTTGAAGGCAGTTCAAAAGAATCAAAGGTCCACGATCATGCTTGATTGACCAATCCTTTAGAGATTGATCAATCGTTTTCTCAAAAATCCGCTTGATCACACGATTCATCTTCTTTTCCTTACCGCTTGGACTGGGTAGTATGTGATAATCAATCGATGACTTGTCCCGAATATATGGAAAGCCGGGTTGAAAACACTGCGAAAGTGATTACCCCGAATGCGTATTGCGAGTGAGGGGCGTGGAAATGTATCAAAAGGCATTGCATGAAGTTTCCCACCGCACTTAGCATCATTATCATTGTCCTTGTATAATCGTTCACTTTTGTATGCATGGAACCTGTACTCCTCCAACACCAGTAGTTGGTAGTTTCTTTCTAAAGCTACAAGACTAGCATCCATATTTAGTAGCTTCAACGTCCACAATGGCTTATGCTCAAGCTTCATTGGTAAATAACAAGCCTTGCTAGTAACTAGTGAACAAGGTGAAGTGCCGATCGATAGGAGTCTTGAAGGCAGTTCAAAAGAATCAAAGGGCCACGATCATGCTTGATTGACCAATCCTTGAGAGATTGATCAATCGTTTTCTCAAAAATCCGCTTGATCACACGATTCATCTTCTTTTCCTTACCGCTTGGACACAGGTAGTACGTGATAATCAATCGATGACTTGTCCCAAATAATTGGAAAAGCGGGTTGAAAACACTCCGAAAGTAATTACCCGAATGCGTATTGCGAGTGTGGGGCGTGGAAATGTATCAAAAGGCATTGCATGAAGTTTCCCACCGCCTTAGCATCATTATCATTGTCCTTGTATAATCGTTCACTTTTGTATGCATGGAACTGTACTCCTCCAACACCGGTAGTTGGTACTTTCTTCTAAGGTGAAGACTAGATCTTAAAGCACTTAGTAACTTCAACGTCCACAATGGCTCGTACCCAAGCTTCAATAGTAAATGACAAGCCTTGCTAAGCTAGTGAACAAGGTGAAGTGCGGATCGATAGAAGTGCTTGAAGGCGGTTCGAAAGAATCAAAAGGGCCACGATCGTGCTTGGGTGACCAATCCTTTAGAGATTGATCAATCGTTTTTCTCAAAAATCCGCTTGATCGCACGATTCATCTTCTTTTCCTACCGACTTGGACCTCGGTGGTACGTGATGATCGATCGATGACTTCTCCCAAATAATTGGAAAAGTGGTTTGAAAACACTGCGAAAGTGATTACCCGAATGCGTATGCGAGAGTGGAGAGTGAGAAATGTGTCAAACCAAAAGAAAACGCAGGCCGCAACGCTCACCCCCCCCCCTTGCCTGAAGTTTCCCATAGCTTCTTAGCATCGTTATCTTTGTCCTTGTATAATCGTTCACTTTTGTATGCATGGAACTTGTACTCCTCAACAGCGGTGGTTGGTGCTTTCTTTTCTAAGCTAGAAGACTAGCATCCATATTTAGTATTTTCTTCGTCCATAATGGCTTTATGCTTAAGCTTCGATGGTAAATGACAAACCTTGCCATAAACTAGTGAACAAGGTGAAGTGATGACGCTCGATAGGAGTCTTGAAGGCGATTCGAAAGAACCAAAGGGCCTCGATCGAGATTGATTGACCAATCCTTGAGAGATTGATCAATCGTTTTCTCAAAAATCCGCTTGGACATCAGGTAGTATGTGATGATCAATCGATGACTTGTCCCAAATAATTGTGGTTTGAAAACACTATGAAAGTGAGTACCCCGAATGCGTATGGTGAGTGAGGGCGTGGAAATGTGTCAAAAGGCATTGCATGAAGTTTCCCACCGCCTTAGCATCATTATCTTGGTCCTTGTATAATCGTGCACTTTTGTATGCATGGAACTTACTCCTCCAACACCGGTAGATGGTACTTTCTTTCTAAAGCTAGAAGACTAGCATCCATATTTAGTAGCTTCATCGTCCATAATGGCTTATGCTCAAGCTTCACTGGTAAATGACAAGCCTTGCCATAAACTAGTGAACAAGGTGAAGTGCCGATCGATAGGAGTCTTGAAGGCGGTTCGAAAGAATCAAACGGCCTCGATCGAGCTTGATTGACCAATCCTTGAGAGATTGATCAATCGTTTTCTCAAGAATCCGCTTGATCGCACGATTCATCTTCTTTTCCTTCCGCTTGGACCTGGTGGTATGTGATGATCAATCGATGACTTGTCCCAAATAATTGGAAAGCTGGTTTGAAAACACTATGAAAGTGAGTACCCCGAATGCGTATGAGCGTGAGGGCGTGGAAATGTGTCAAAAGGCATTGCATGAAGTTTCCCACCGCCTTAGCATCATTATGGTCCTTGTATAATCGTGCACTTTTGTATGCATGGAACCTGTACTCCTCCAACACCGGTAGTTGGTACTTTCTTTCTAAAGTTGGAAGACTAGCATCCATATTTAGTAGCTTCATCGTCCATAATGGCTTATGCTCAAGCTTCAATGGTAAATGACAAGCCTTGCCATAAACTAGTGAACAAGGTGAAGTGCCGATCGATAGGAGTCTTGAAGGCGGTTCGAAAGAATCAAAGGGCCTCGATCGAGCTTGATTGACCAATCCTTGAGAGATTGATCAATCGTTTTCTCAAAAATCCGCTTGGACGATTCATCTTCTTTTCCTTACCGGGACAGTATGTGATGATCAATCGATGACTTGTCCCAAATAATTGGAAAACTGGTTTGAAAACACTCGAAAGTGAGTACCCCGAATGCGTATGAGGAGTGAGGGCGTGGAAATGTGTCAAAAGGCATTGCATGAAGTTTCCCACCGCCTTAGCATCATTATCTTTGTCCTTGTATAATCGTGCACTTTTGTATGCATGGAACTGTACTCCTCCAACACCGGTAGTTGGTACTTTCTTTCTAAAGCTAGAAGACTAGCATCCATATTTAGTAGCTTCATCGTCCATAATGGCTTATGCTCAAGCTTCAGGTAAATGACAAGCCTTGCCATAAACTAGTGAACAAGGTGAAGTGCCGATCGATAGGAGTCTTGAAGGCGGTTCGAAAGAATCAAAGGGCCTCGATCGAGCTTGATTGACCAATCCTTGAGAGATTGATCAATCGTTTTCTCAAGAATCCGCTTGATCGCACGATTCATCTTCTTTTCCTTACCGCTTGGACCTGGGTGGTATGTGATGATCAATCGATGACTTGTCCCAAATAATTGGAAAAGCTGGTTTGAAAACACTCGAAAGTGAGTACCCCGAATGCGTATGAGTGTGAGGGCGTGGAAATGTGTCAAAAGGCATTGCATGAAGTTTCCCACCGCCTTAGCATCATTATCTTTGTCCTTGTATAATCGTGCACTTTTGTATGCATGGAACCTGTACTCCTCCAACACCGGTAGTTGGTACTTTCTTTCTAAAGCTGGAAGACTAGCATCCATATTTAGTAGCTTCATCGTCCATAATGGCTTATGCTCAAGCTTCATTGGTAAATGACAAGCCTTGCCATAAACTAGTGAACAAGGTGAAGTGCGATCGATAGGAGTCTTGAAGGCGGTTCGAAAGAATCAAAGGGCCTCGATCGAGCTTGATTGACCAATCCTTGAGAGATTGATCAATCGTTTTCTCAAAATCCGCTTGATCGCACGATTCATCTTCTTTTCCTTACCGCTTGGACACAGGTGGTATGTGATGATCAATCGAGGACTTGTCCCAAATAATTGAAACAACGGGTTTTAAAACACTGCGAAAAGTGAGTACCCCGAAGGCGTATGAGCGAGTGAGGGCGTGGAAATGTGTCAAAAGGCATTGCATGAAGTTTCCCACCGCCTTAGCATCATTATCTTTGTCCTTGTATAATCGTGCACTTTTGTATGCATGGAACCTGTACTCCTCCAACACCGGTAGTTGGTACTTTCTTTCTAAAGCTGGAAGACTAGCATCCATATTTAGTAGCTTCATCGTCCATAATGGCTTATGCTCAAGCTTCATGGTAAATGACAAGCCTTGCCATAAACTAGTGAACAAGGTGAAGTGCCGATCGATAGGAGTCTTGAAGGCGGTTCGAAAGAATCAAAGGGCCTCGATCGAGCTTGATTGACCAATCCTTGAGAGATTGATCAATCGTTTTCTCAAAAATCTGCTTAATCGCAAGATTCATCTTCTTTTCCTTGGCTTGGACACCTGGGTGGTATGTGATGATCAATCGATGAATTGTCCCAAATAATTTGGAAAACTTGTTGAAAACACACGAAAGTGAGTACCTAGATACGTATGGTAAGGTGAGGGCGTTGAAATAATCGAAAGGCATTGCATGAAGTTTGGTATCCGCAACATCATTATCTTTGTCCTTGTATAATCGTGCACTTTTGTGCATGGAACTGCCAGTCCTCAAACACATTAGTTGGTACTTTCTTTCTAAAATTTGGTATACTAGCATCGATATTTAGTAACCCAATTTGTCCATAATGGCTTATGCTCGAAGCCGCTTAGTAAATGACAATCTTGCTAGTAACTAGTGAACAAGGTGAAGTGCCGATCGATAGGAGTCTTGAAGGCGGTTCGAAAGAACCAAGGGCCACGATCAGCTTGATTTACCAATTCTTGAGAGATTGACCAATCGTTTTCTCAAAAATCTGCTTGATCACGCGATTCGTCTTCCTTTCCTTACAGCTTGGACTGCTGGGTAGTATGCTTGTTGATCAATCGATGACATTGTCCCGAATAATTGGAAAACTGTGTTTGAAAACACTTCGAAGAGTGAGTACCTCGAATACGTATTGCGCGAGTGAGGGGCATTGAAATGTATCAAAAGGTATTGCATGAACTTTGCCACCGCGTAGCATCGTTATCTTTGTCCTTGTATAATCGTGCACTTTTGTATGCGTGGAACTTACAGTCCTCCACCACCGTTAGTTGGTACTTTCTTTCTATAGTTAGAAGACTAGCATCCATATTTAGTAGTTTCGTTGTCCATAATGGCTTGTGCTCAAGCTTCATTGGTAAATGACAAGCCTTGCCGTAAAGTAGTGAACGAGGTGAAGTGCCGATCGATAGGAGTCTTGAAGGTAGTCGAAAGAATCAAGGGCCACGATCATGCTTGATTTACCAATCCTTGAGAGACTAATCAATCGTTTTCTTAAAAATCCGCTTGATCGCACGATTCATCTCCTTTTTCTTACCGCTTGGACACAGGGTAGTATGTGATGATCAATCGATGAGTTTCCCTAAATTGGAAAACTTGTTTGAAAACACTGCGAAAAGTGAGTACCGAATGCGTGTGGCCGAGTGAGGGGCGTTGAAATGTGTCAAAAATCATTGCATGAAGTTTCCCATCGCCCTAGCATCATTATCTTTGTCCTTGTATAATCGTGCACTTTTGTATGCATGGAACACTTGTACTCCTCAATCACCGGTAGTTCGTACTTTACTTCTAGTTTAGATGACTAGCATCCATATTTAGTAGCTTCATCGTCCATAATGGCTTATGCTCAAGCTTCACTGGTAAAGAACAAGCCTTGCTAGTAGGTAGTGAACAAGGTGAAGTGCCGATCGATAGGAGTCTTGAAGGCGATTCGAAAGAATCAGACCACGATCATGTGATTGACCAATTCTTGAGAGATTGATCAATCGTTTTCTCAAATGCGCATAATCGCAAGATTCATCTTCTTTTCCTTAAACTTGGACACAGGTGGTATGTGATGATCAATCGATGAATTGTCCCAAATAATTCTGGAAAACTTATTTGTTTCTGCTGCTACGAAAGTAAGTACCCGAATGCGTATAGTAAGGTGAGGGGCGTTGAAATGTGTCAGAAAGCATTGCATGAAGTTTGATATCACCATAGCATCGTTATCTTTGTCCTTGTATAATCGTGCACTTTTTTATGCATGGAACACGTAGTCCTCAAACACCGGTAGTTGGTACTTTCTTTCTAAAGGTGGTAGACTAGCATCGATATTTAGTAGCTTCGTAGTCCATATTGGCTTATGCTCGAAGCAGGGTAATAAATGACAATCCTTGTAGTAAACTCAGTGAAGAAGGTGAAGTGCCGATCGATAGGAGTCTTGAAGGCGGGTTAGAAAGAATCAAAGGGCCACGATCGTAGCAGTTGACCAATTCTTGAGAGATTGACCAATCGTTTTCTCAAAAATGCAGCAATTGCAAGATTCATCTTCTTTTCCTTACCGACTTGGACCCAGGTGGTATGTGATGATCAATCGATGACTTGTCCCCAAATAATTGGAAAACTTGTTTGAAACCACTCGAAAGTGAGTACCACGAATGCGTATGAGCGAGTGAGGCATTGAAATGTGTCGAAAGGTATTGCATGAACTTTGCCACGTAGCATAGATTATCTTTGTCTTGTATAATCGTGCACTTTTTTATGCATGGAACTTGTAGTCTTCCAACACCAGTAGTTGGTACTTTCTTTATATAGTTGGAAAGCTAGCATCCATATTTAGTAGCTGCATCATCATAATGGCTTATGCACAAGATTCAGTAGTAAATGACAAGCCTTACCGTAGTAAGTAGTGAACAAGGTGAAGTACCGATCGATAGGAGTCTTGAAGGCGTTTGAAAGAATCGAAGGGCCACAATCATGCTTGATTGACCAATCCTTGAGAGATTAATCAATAGTTTTCTCAAAAATCCGCTTAATCGCAGATTCATCTTCTTTTCCTTACCGCTTGGACACAGGTGGTATGTGATGATCAATCGATGACTTGTCCCAAATAATTGGAAAACTTGTTTGAAAACACTCCGAAAGTGAGTACCCCGTATGCGTATGGCGTGAGTGAGGGGCGTTGAAATGTGTCCAAAGGCATTGCATGAAGTTTGATACATAGCATCATTATGTTTGTCCTTGTATAATCGTGCACTTTTTTATACATGGAACTGTGGTCCTCAAACACCGGTAGTTCGTACTTTCTTTAAAAAATTCGGATGACTAGCATCGATATTTAGTAACTTCATCGTCCATAATGGCTTATGCTGGCTTCACCGATAAATGACAAGCCTTGCTGATAGCTAGTGAACAAGGTGAAGTGCCGATCGATAGGCGTCTTGAAAGGCGATTCGAAAGAATCGAAAAGTGCCCATCATACTTGATTTGACCAATTCTTGGAGATTGATCAATCGTTTTCTCAAACACTGCTTAATCGCAAGGTTCATCTTCTTTTCCTTACCGCTTGGACACAGGTGGTATGTGATGATCAATCGATGAATTGTCCCAAATAATTGGAAAACTTATTTGAAAACACTGCGAAAGTGAGTACCCCGAATGCGTATGACGAGTGAGGGGCGTTGAAATGTGTCAAAAGGCATTGCATGAAGTTTGATATCGCCTTAGCATCATTATCTTTGTCCTTGTATAATCGTGCACTTTTTTATGCATGGAACTGTAGTCCTCAAACACCGGTAGTTGGTACTTTCTTTCTAAAGTTGGTAGACTAGCATCGATATTTAGTAGCTTCATCGTCCATAATGGCTTATGCTCAAGCTTCACTAATAAATGACAATCCTTGCTAGTAACTAGTGAACAAGGTGAAGTGCCGATCGATAGGAGTCTTGAAGGCAGTTTGAAAGAATCAAAGGGCCACGATCATGCTTGATTGACCAATTCTTGAGAGATTGACCAATCGTTTTCTCAAAAATCTGCTTAATTGCAAGATTCATCTTCTTTTCCTTACCGCTTGGACCTGGGTGGTATGTGATGATCAATCGATGAATTGTCCCAAATAATTGGAAAACTTGTTTGAAAACACTGCGAAAGTGAGTACCACGAATGCGTATGAGCGGGGAGTGGGGGGGGCATTGAAATGTGTCAAAAGGTATTGCATGAACTTTGCCACCGCCTTAGCATCATTATCTTTGTCCTTGTATAATCGTGCACTTTTTATGCATGGAACTTGTAGTCCTCCAACACCAGTAGTTGGTACTTTCTTTCTATAGTTGGAAGACTAGCATCCATATTTAGTAGCTGCATCATCCATAATGGCTTATGCACAAGCTTCACTGGTAAATGACAAGCCTTGCCATAAACTAGTGAACAAGGTGAAGTGCCGATCGATAGGAGTCTTGAAGGCAGTTCGAAAGAATCAAAGGGCCACAATCATGCTTGATTGACCAATCCTTGAGAGACTAATCAATAGTTTTCTCAAAAATCCGCTTAATCGCAAGATTCATCTTCTTTTCCTTACCGCTTGGACCTGGGTGGTATGTGATGATCAATCGATGAACTGTCCCAAATAATTGGAAAACTTGTTTGAAAACACTCTGAAAGTGAGTACCCCGTATGCGTATGACTGAGTGAGGGGTTGAAATGTGTCAAAAGGCATTGCATGAAGTTTGATATCGCCTTAGCATCATTATCTTTGTCCTTGTATAATCGTGCACTTTTTTATGCATGGAACTCGTAGTCGTCAAACACCAGTAGTTCGTACTTTCTTTCTAAAGCTGGATGACTAGCATCGATATTTAGTAGCTTCATCGTCCATAATGGCTTATGCTCAAGCTTCACTGATAAATGACAAGCCTTGCTAGTAACTAGTGAACAAGGTGAAGTACCGATCGATAGGAGTCTTGAAGGCGGTTCGAAAGAACCAGGGGCCTCTATCGTGCTTGATTGAACCAATTCTTGAGAGATTGATCGATCGTTTTCTCAAAAATCTGCTTAAACGTCGCACGATTCATCTTCTTTTCCTTACGGCTTGGACCTAGGTGGTATGTGATGATCAATCGATGAATTGTCCCAACTAGTTGGAAAACGGTTTGAAAACACTGCGAAAGTGAGTACCGCGTATGCGTATGAGGCGTGAGTTAGGCGTGGAAATGTGTCAAAAGGCATTGCATGAAGTTTCCACCTCCTGTAGCATCGTTATCTTTGTCCTTGTATAATTGTGCACTTTTGTATGCATGGAATATAGTCCTCGAACACCGGTAGTTGGTACTTTCTTTCTTATGGTAGACTACTAGCATCGATATTTAGTAACTTCATCGTCCATAATGGCTATGCTCAAGCTTCACTGGTAAATGACAATCCTTGCCATAAACTAGTGAACAAGGTGAATATTGCCGATCGATAGGAGTCTTGATGGCAGTTCGAAAGAATCAAAGGGCCTCGATCGATCTTGATTGACCAATCCTTGAGAGATTGATCAATCATTTTCTCAAGAATCTGCTTGATCACAAGATTCATCTTCTTTTCCTTGCTTGGACACTGGTGGTATGTGATGATCAATCGATGAATTGTCCCAAATGATGTGGAAAGCTTGTTTGGCTACTATGAAAGTGGTACACAAATGCATATGGTGTGTCGAGGGGCATTGAAATGTGTCAAAAGGTATTGGATGAACTTTCCCACCGTCTTTGCATCATTATCTTTGTCCTTGCTATAATCGTGCACTTTTGTATGCATGGAGCTTGTAGTCCTCCAACACCAGTGGTTGGTACTTTTCTTTATATAGTTGGAAGAATGGCATCCATATTTAGTAAGTTCATCGTCCATAATGGGTTATGCTCAAGCTTCACTGGTAAATGACAAGCCTTTGCCATAAACTAGTGAACAAGGTGAAGTGCCGATCGATAGGAGTCTTGAAGGCGGTTCGAAAGAATCAAGGGCCACTATCATGTGATTGACCAATCCTTGAGAGATTAATCAATAGTTTTCTCAAAAATCCGCTTAATCGCAAGATTCATCACTTCTTTCATACACTTGGACCTGGGTGGTATGTGATGATCAATCGATGGCTTGTCCAAATAATTAAACTTGTTTGAAAACACTGCGAAAGTGAGTACCAAATGTACGTATGGTGAGTGAGGCGTTGAAATGTGTCTAAAGGCATTGCATGAAGTTTGATACCGCCTTAGCATCATTATGTTTGTCCTTGTATAATCGTGCACTTTTTTATGCATGGAACACCGCGAGTAAATCCAAACACCGGTAGTTCGTACTTTCTTTCTAAAAGGCTGGATGACTAGTAAATATTTAAGTAACCGCCGTCCATAATGGCTTATATAAACTGCCTTTGATAAATGACAAGCCTTGCTAGTAGTAGACAAGGTGAAGTCCCGCTCGATGAGCGTCTTGAATGCGGTTCGAAAGAATCAAAGACCCTTTATCATGCTTGATTGACCAATTCTTGAGAGATTGATCAATCGTTTTCTCAAAATGCAGCAAAATCGCAAGATTCATCTTCTTTTCCTTACCGCTTGGACCTGGGTGGTATGTGATGATCAATCGATGAATTGTCCCGAATAATTGAAAAACTTGTTTGAAAACACTAGAAAGTGAGTACCCCGTATCATTATGTGTTAGTGATTGCGTTGAAATGTGTCCAAAGGCATTGCATGAAGTTTGATACCTCCTTTGCTTCATTATCTTTGTCCTTGTATAATTGTGCACTTTTTTTATGCATGGAACTTTGTAGTCCTCGAGCACCGGTAGTTGGTACTTTCTTTTAAAATTTTGATAGACTAGCATCGATATTTAGTAGCTTCATCGTCCGTAATGGCTTATGCTCGAAGCTTCGCTAAAAAATGACAAGCCTTGCTATTAACTAGTGAACAAGGTGAAGTGCCGATCGATAGGAGTCTTGAAGGCGGTTTGAAAGAATCGAAAGGGCCACGATCATGCTTGAATTGATCAATTCTTGAGAGATTGACAAATCGTTTTCTCTTTCATCTGCTAGATAGCAAGATTCATCTTCTTTTCCATACAGAAACTTGGACCTGGGTGGTATGTGATGATCTATCGATGAATTTTCCCAAATAATTGGAAAACTTGTTTGAAAACACTCACAGAAAGTGAGTACCACGAATGCGTATGCGCCCGAGTGAGGGGCGTTTGAAATGTGTCAAAAGGTATTGCATGAACTTTGCCACCGCCTTAGCATCATTATCTTTGTCCTTGTATAATCGTGCACTTTTTTATGCATGGAATTTGTAGTCCTCCAATTCCTTTTGATGGCATTGTCACTGCTACCATGGTTGAATACTAGCATCCGTATTTAGTAAATGCATCATAAGTAATGGCTTGTACCTGATTCTTCATTTGTAAATGACAAGCCTTGCCATAGACTTGCGTGAACAAGGTAAAATCTTGAGTCCGATAGGAGTCTTGACCGCGAGTTCGAAAGAATCAAAGAACCCCACAATCGTACTTGATTGACCAATCCGCTGAAAGTTTAATCAATAGTTTTCTCCAAAAAAAAGAAATCACGACAGAATGACATAGATTCATCTTAACTGGTTCGCACGGCTTGGACACAGGTGGTATGTGATGATCAATCGATGAAGTATCCCAAATAATTGGAAAACTTGTTTGAAAACACTACGAAAGTAAAAGGTATCCCGTATTCGTATCAGTGAGTGAAAGGCGTTGAAATGTGTCAAACGTTTTTACATGAAGTTTGATACCGCACTTTCCATCGTGTATTTTTGTCCTTGTATAATCGTGCACTTTTTTATGCATGGAACACCTTAGTTCTCGTCAAACACCGGTATTTCGTACTTTCTTTCTAAGGCTGGATGACTAGCATCGATATTTAGTAGCTTCATCGTCCATAATAGCTTATGCTCGAACTGCTTTGATAAATGACAAGCGTCTTTGTCCTCCCCTAGTGAACAAGGTGAAGTGCCGATCGATAGGCGTCTTGAAATGGAGTTCGAAAGAAATCAAAGGGCCACTATCATGCTTGATTAATTCTTGAGAGATTGATCAATACGTTTTCTCAAAAATCTGCTTAATCGCAAGATTCGTCATACTTTCATAGAACTTGGACACAGGTGGTATGTGATGATCAATCGATGAATTGTCCCAAATAATTGGAAAACTTGTTTGAAAACACACAAAGTGAGTACCTTGTGTGTATGGCCAGGTGAGGGGCGTTAAATGTGTAAAAGGCATTGCATGAAGTTTGATACCTCATAGCATCGTTATCTTTGTCCTTGTATAATTGTGCACTTTTTTATGCATGGAACTGTGATCCTCAAACACCGATGAATTGGTACTTTCTTTCTAAAATTTGGATGACTAGCATCGATATTTAGTAGCTTCATCGTCCATAATGGCTTATGCTCAAGCTTCAACTGATAAATGACAAGCCTTGCTAAAGCTTAGTGAACAAGGTGAAGTGCTGAGTCGATAGGAGTCTTGAAGGCGATTCGAAAGAATCAGCGCCTTCGAATGAGCTTAAGTGACAATTCTTGAAATTGATCAATCGTTCTCTCGAAAATCCTTGTATTGCACGATTACATATTATTTTCACTTTGACTTGGACCAGGTGGTATGTGATGATCAATCGATGAATTGTCCCCAAATAATTGGAAAAGTGATTTGAAAACACTCCGAAAGTCAGTACCCCGAATGCGTATGAGCGAGTGAGGGGGCGTTGAAATGTGTCAAAAGGCATTGCATGAAGTTTCCCACCGCCTTAGCATCATTATCTTTGTCCATGTATAGTCGTGCACTTTTGTATGCACGGAACCGGTCTCCTCAGAGCACGGTAGTTGGTACTTTCTTATAGTTGGAAGACTAGCATCCATATTTAGTAGCTGCATCATCCATGGCTTATGCACAAGCTTCAGTAAATGACGAAGCCTTGCCATAAACTAGTGAACGAGGTGAAGTGCCGATCGATGAGTTGTCTTGAAGGCGATTCGAAAGAATCAAAAGGAGCCACAATCATAGCTTGTTTGACCAATCCTTGAGAGATTGATCAATAGTTTTCTCAAAAATCCGCTTAATCGCAAGATTCATCTTCTTTTCCTTAGCGCTTGGACACAGGTGGTATGTGATGATCAATCGATGAATTGTCCCAAATAATTGGAAAACTTGTTTGAAAACACTGCGAAAGTGAGTATTCCGTATGCGTATGCAGTAGTGAAAGGCGTTAGAGAAATGTGTCAAAAAGGCATTGCATGGAGTTTGATACCGCCTTAGCATCATTATCTTTGTCCTTGTATAATCGTGCACTTTACTATGCATGGAACTGTAGTCCTCGAAACAATGATGGTACGTACTTTCATTCTAAAGGTTGGATGACTAGCCGCCGATAGTTAGTAGCTTCGTAAATCATCATGTGAATATGCTCGAGCTTCAAGGATAAATGACAAGCCTTTAACTAGTGAACAAGGTGAAGTGCGGATCGATAGGAGTCTTGAAGCGATTCGAAAAGAATCAAGCGCCATATCATGCTTGATTGACAGATTCTTGAGAGATTGACGATCGTTTTCTCATCTACCTTGTCCCGCGAATTCATCTTAACTTTCCTTGCGCTTGCCCAGACTGGGTGGTATGTGATTATCAATCGATGAATTGTCCCAAATAATTTGGAAAACTTATTTGAAAACACTTCGAAAGTGAGTACCTCGAATCTGCGTATGACCGAGTGAGGGCGTTGAAATGTTTCAAAAGGCATTGCATGAAGTTTGATATGCTTAGCATCATTATCTTTGTCCCTTTGTATAATCGTGCACTTTTATACATGGAACCTGTAGTCCTCCAACACCAGGAGTTGGTACTTTCTTTTATAGTTGGAAGACTAACATCCATATTTAGTACTTGCATCATCCATATGGCTTATGCTCAAGCTTCAATGGTAAATGACAAGCCTTGCCATAAATTAGTGAACAAGGTAAAGTGCCGATCGATAGGAGTCTTCAAGGCAAATTCGAAAGAATCAAAGGTACAGAATATGCTCTGATTCACCAATCCTTGAGAGATTGATCAATCGTTTTCTCAAAAAACCGCTTAATTGCAAGATTCATCTTATTTTCCTTACCGCTTGGACCTGGGTGGTATGTGATGATCAATCGATGACTTGCCCCAAATAATTGGAAAACTGGTTTGAAAACACTCGAAAGTGAGTACCCCGAATGCGTATGAGCGAGTGAGGGGCGTGGAAATGTGTCAAAAGGCATTGCATGAAGTTTCCCACCGCCTTAGCATCATTATCTTTGTCCTTGTATAATCGTGCACTTTTGTATGCATGGAACTGTACTCCTCCAACACCGGTAGTTGGTACTTTCTTTCTAAAGCTGGAAGACTAGCATCCATATTTAGTAGCTTCATCGTCCATAATGGCTTATGCTCAAGCTTCAGGTAAATGACAAGCCTTGCCATAAACTAGTGAACAAGGTGAAGTGCCGATCGATAGGAGTCTTGAAGGCGGTTCGAAAGAATCAAAGGGCCTCGATCGAGCTTGATTGACCAATCCTTGAGAGATTGATCAATCTTTTTTTCAAAAATCTCCTTGATCACACGATTCATCTTCTTTTCCTTACCGCTTGGACCAGGGTGGTATGTGATGATCAATCGATGACTTGTCCCAAATAATTGGAAAACTGGTTTGAAAACACTCGAAAGTGAGTACCCCGAATGCGTATGGTGAGTGAGGGGCGTGGAAATGTGTCAAAAGGCATTGCATGAAGTTTCCCACCGCCTTAGCATCATTATCTTTGTCCTTGTATAATCGTGCACTTTTGTATGCATGGAACCTGTACTCCTCCAACACCGGTAGTTGGTACTTTCTTTCTAAAGTTGGAAGACTAGCATCCATATTTAGTAGCTTCATCGTCCATAATGGCTTATGCTCAAGCTTCACTGGTAAATGACAAGCCTTGCCATAAACTAGTGAACAAGGTGAAGTGCCGATCGATGGGAGTCTTGAAGGCGGTTCGAAAGAATCAAAGGGCCTCGATCGAGCTTGATTGACCAATCCTTGAGAGATTGATCAATCGTTTTCTCAAAAATCCGCTTGATCGCACGATTCATCTTCTTTTCCTTACCGCTTGGACCAGGTGGTATGTGATGATCAATCGATGACTTGTCCCAAATAATTGGAAAAGCTGGTTTGAAAACACTCGAAAGTGAGTACCCCGAATGCGTATGATGAGTGAGGGCGTGGAAATGTGTCAAAAGGCATTGCATGAAGTTTCCCACCGCCTTAGCATCATTATCTTTGTCCTTGTATAATCGTGCACTTTTGTATGCATGGAACTGTACTCCTCCAACACCGGTAGTTGGTACTTTCTTTCTAAAGCTGGAAGACTAGCATCCATATTTAGTAGCTTCATCGTCCATAATGGCTTATGCTCAAGCTTCAGGTAAATGACAAGCCTTGCCATAAACTAGTGAACAAGGTGAAGTGCCGATCGATAGGAGTCTTGAAGGCGGTTCGAAAGAATCAAAGGGCCTCGATCGAGCTTGATTGACCAATCCTTGAGAGATTGATCAATCGTTTTCTCAAAAATCCGCTTGATCGCACGATTCATCTTCTTTTCCTTACCGCTTGGACACAGGTGGTATGTGATGATCAATCGATGACTTGTCCCAAATAATTGGAAAGCTGGTTTGAAAACACTGCGAAAGTGAGTACCCCGAATGCGTATGAGTGAGTGAGGGCGTGGAAATGTGTCAAAAGGCATTGCATGAAGTTTCCCACCGCCTTAGCATCATTATCTTTGTCCTTGTATAATCGTGCACTTTTGTATGCATGGAACCTGTACTCCTCCAACACCGGTAGTTGGTACTTTCTTTCTAAAGTGGAAGACTAGCATCCATATTTAGTAGCTTCATCGTCCATAATGGCTTATGCTCAAGCTTCATTGGTAAATGACAAGCCTTGCCATAAACTAGTGAACAAGGTGAAGTGCCGATCGATAGGAGTCTTGAAGGCGGTTCGAAAGAATCAAAGGGCCTCGATCGAGCTTGATTGACCAATCCTTGAGAGATTGATCAATCGTTTTCTCAAAAATCCGCTTGATCGCACGATTCATCTTCTTTTCCTTACCGCTTGGACCTGGGTGGTATGTGATGATCAATCGATGACTTGTCCCAAATAATTGGAAAACTGGTTTGAAAACACTCGAAAGTGAGTACCCCGAATGCGTATGACGAGTGAGGGCGTGGAAATGTGTCAAAAGGCATTGCATGAAGTTTCCCACCGCCTTAGCATCATTATCTTTGTCCTTGTATAATCGTGCACTTTTGTATGCATGGAACTGTACTCCTCCAACACCGGTAGTTGGTACTTTCTTTCTAAAGTGGAAGACTAGCATCCATATTTAGTAGCTTCATCGTCCATAATGGCTTATGCTCAAGCTTCATTGGTAAATGACAAGCCTTGCCATAAACTAGTGAACAAGGTGAAGTGCCGATCGATAGGAGTCTTGAAGGCGGTTCGAAAGAATCAAAGGGCCTCGATCGAGCTTGATTGACCAATCCTTGAGAGATTGATCAATCGTTTTCTCAAAAATCCGCTTGATCGCACGATTCATCTTCTTTTCCTTACCGCTTGGACCAGGTGGTATGTGATGATCAATCGATGACTTGTCCCAAATAATTGGAAAACTGGTTTGAAAACACTGTGAAAGTGAGTACCCCGAATGCGTATGACTGAGTGAGGGGCGTGGAAATGTGTCAAAAGGCATTGCATGAAGTTTCCCACCGCCTTAGCATCATTATCTTTGTCCTTGTATAATCGTGCACTTTTGTATGCATGGAACTGTACTCCTCCAACACCGGTAGTTGGTACTTTCTTTCTAAAGCTGGAAGACTAGCATCCATATTTAGTAGCTTCATCGTCCATAATGGCTTATGCTCAAGCTTCAGGTAAATGACAAGCCTTGCCATAAACTAGTGAACAAGGTGAAGTGCCGATCGATAGGAGTCTTGAAGGCGGTTCGAAAGAATCAAAGGGCCTCGATCGAGCTTGATTGACCAATCCTTGAGAGATTGATCAATCGTTTTCTCAAAAATCCGCTTGATCGCACGATTCATCTTCTTTTCCTTACCGCTTGGACACGGGTGGTATGTGATGATCAATCGATGACTTGTCCCAAATAATTGGAAAACTGGTTTGAAAACACTCGAAAGTGAGTACCCCGAATGCGTATGAGCGAGTGAGGGGCGTGGAAATGTGTCAAAAGGCATTGCATGAAGTTTCCCACCGCCTTAGCATCATTATCTTTGTCCTTGTATAATCGTGCACTTTTGTATGCATGGAACTGTACTCCTCCAACACCGGTAGTTGGTACTTTCTTTCTAAAGCTGGAAGACTAGCATCCATATTTAGTAGCTTCATCGTCCATAATGGCTTATGCTCAAGCTTCACTGGTAAATGACAAGCCTTGCCATAAACTAGTGAACAAGGTGAAGTGCCGATCGATAGGAGTCTTGAAGGCGGTTCGAAAGAATCAAAGGGCCTCGATCGAGCTTGATTGACCAATCCTTGAGAGATTGATCAATCGTTTTCTCAAAAATCCGCTTGATCGCACGATTCATCTTCTTTTCCTTACCGCTTGGACCTGGGTGGTATGTGATGATCAATCGATGACTTGTCCCAAATAATTGGAAAACTGGTTTGAAAACACTCGAAAGTGAGTACCCCGAATGCGTATGACTGAGTGAGGGGCGTGGAAATGTGTCAAAAGGCATTGCATGAAGTTTCCCACCGCCTTAGCATCATTATCTTTGTCCTTGTATAATCGTGCACTTTTGTATGCATGGAACTGTACTCCTCCAACACCGGTAGTTGGTACTTTCTTTCTAAAGCTGGAAGACTAGCATCCATATTTAGTAGCTTCATCGTCCATAATGGCTTATGCTCAAGCTTCATGGTAAATGACAAGCCTTGCCATAAACTAGTGAACAAGGTGAAGTGCCGATCGATAGGAGTCTTGAAGGCGGTTCGAAAGAACCAAAGGGCCTCGATCGAGCTTGATTGACCAATCCTTGAGAGATTGATCAATCGTTTTCTCAAGAATCCGCTTGATCGCACGATTCATCTTCTTTTCCTTACCGCTTGGACCTGGGTGGTATGTGATGATCAATCGATGACTTGTCCCAAATAATTGGAAAGCTGGTTTGAAAACACTCGAAAGTGAGTACCCCGAATGCGTATGAGTGAGTGAGGGCGTGGAAATGTGTCAAAAGGCATTGCATGAAGTTTCCCACCGCCTTAGCATCATTATCTTTGTCCTTGTATAATCGTGCACTTTTGTATGCATGGAACTGTACTCCTCCAACACCGGTAGTTGGTACTTTCTTTCTAAAGGGAAGACTAGCATCCATATTTAGTAGCTTCATCGTCCATAATGGCTTATGCTCAAGCTTCAGGTAAATGACAAGCCTTGCCATAAACTAGTGAACAAGGTGAAGTGCCGATCGATAGGAGTCTTGAAGGCGGTTCGAAAGAATCAAAGGGCCTCGATCGAGCTTGATTGACCAATCCTTGAGAGATTGATCAATCGTTTTCTCAAAAATCCGCTTGATCGCACGATTCATCTTCTTTTCCTTACCGCTTGGACCTGGTGGTATGTGATGATCAATCGATGACTTGTCCCAAATAATTGGAAAACTGGTTTGAAAACACTCGAAAGTGAGTACCCCGAATGCGTATGAGCGAGTGAGGGGCGTGGAAATGTGTCAAAAGGCATTGCATGAAGTTTCCCACCGCCTTAGCATCATTATCTTTGTCCTTGTATAATCGTGCACTTTTGTATGCATGGAACCTGTACTCCTCCAACACCGGTAGTTGGTACTTTCTTTCTAAAGTGGAAGACTAGCATCCATATTTAGTAGCTTCATCGTCCATAATGGCTTATGCTCAAGCTTCATTGGTAAATGACAAGCCTTGCCATAAACTAGTGAACAAAGTGAAGTACCGATCGATAGGAGTCTTGAAGGCAGTTCGAAAGAACCAAAGGGCCTCGATCGAGCTTGATTGACCAATCCTTGAGAGATTGATCAATCGTTTTCTCAAGAATCCGCTTGATCGCACGATTCATCTTCTTTTCCTTACCGCTTGGACCAGGGTGGTATGTGATGATCAATCGATGACTTGTCCCAAATAATTGGAAAGCTGGTTTGAAAACACTCGAAAGTGAGTACCCCGAATGCGTATGAGCGAGTGAGGGCGTGGAAATGTGTCAAAAGGCATTGCATGAAGTTTCCCACCGCCTTAGCATCATTATCTTTGTCCTTGTATAATCGTGCACTTTTGTATGCATGGAACTGTACTCCTCCAACACCGGTAGTTGGTACTTTCTTTCTAAAGTGGAAGACTAGCATCCATATTTAGTAGCTTCATCGTCCATAATGGCTTATGCTCAAGCTTCAGGTAAATGACAAGCCTTGCCATAAACTAGTGAACAAGGTGAAGTGCCGATCGATAGGAGTCTTGAAGGCGGTTCGAAAGAATCAAAGGGCCTCGATCGAGCTTGATTGACCAATCCTTGAGAGATTGATCAATCGTTTTCTCAAAAATCCGCTTGATCGCACGATTCATCTTCTTTTCCTTACCGCTTGGACTAGGTGGTATGTGATGATCAATCGATGACTTGTCCCAAATAATTGGAAAGCTGGTTTGAAAACACTATGAAAGTGAGTACCCCGAATGCGTATGACTGAGTGAGGGGCGTGGAAATGTGTCAAAAGGCATTGCATGAAGTTTCCCACCGCCTTAGCATCATTATCTTTGTCCTTGTATAATCGTGCACTTTTGTATGCATGGAACTGTACTCCTCCAACACCGGTAGTTGGTACTTTCTTTCTAAAGCTGGAAGACTAGCATCCATATTTAGTAGCTTCATCGTCCATAATGGCTTATGCTCAAGCTTCATTGGTAAATGACAAGCCTTGCCATAAACTAGTGAACAAGGTGAAGTGCCGATCGATAGGAGTCTTGAAGGCGGTTCGAAAGAACCAAAGGGCCTCGATCGAGCTTGATTGACCAATCCTTGAGAGATTGATCAATCGTTTTCTCAAAAATCCGCTTGATCGCACGATTCATCTTCTTTTCCTTACCGCTTGGACCTGGGTGGTATGTGATGATCAATCGATGACTTGTCCCAAATAATTGGAAAGCTGGTTTGAAAACACTGCGAAAGTGAGTACCCCGAATGCGTATGAGCGAGTGAGGGGCGTGGAAATGTGTCAAAAGGCATTGCATGAAGTTTCCCACCGCCTTAGCATCATTATCTTTGTCCTTGTATAATCGTGCACTTTTGTATGCATGGAACTGTACTCCTCCAACACCGGTAGTTGGTACTTTCTTTCTAAAGTGGAAGACTAGCATCCATATTTAGTAGCTTCATCGTCCATAATGGCTTATGCTCAAGCTTCACGGTAAATGACAAGCCTTGCCATAAACTAGTGAACAAGGTGAAGTGCCGATCGATAGGAGTCTTGAAGGCGGTTCGAAAGAATCAAAGGGCCTCGATCGAGCTTGATTGACCAATCCTTGAGAGATTGATCAATCGTTTTCTCAAAAATCCTCTTGATCGCACGATTCATCTTCTTTTCCTTACCGCTTGGACCTGGGTGGTATGTGATGATCAATCGATTACTTGTCCCAAGTAATTGGAAAGCTGGTCTGAAAACACTATGAAAGTGAGTACCCCGAACGCGTATGACGTGTGGGGCGTGGAAATGTGTCAAAAGGCATTGCATGAAGTTTCCCACCGCCTTAGCATCATTATCTTTGTCCTTGTATAATCGTGCACTTTTGTATGCATGGAACTGTACTCCTCCAACACCGGTAGTTGGTACTTTCTTTCTAAAGCTGGAAGACTAGCATCCATATTTAGTAGCTTCATCGTCCATAATGGCTTATGCTCAAGCTTCAGGTAAATGACAAGCCTTGCCATAAACTAGTGAACAAGGTGAAGTGCCGATCGATAGGAGTCTTGAAGGCGAGTTCGAAAGAACCAAAGGGCCTCGATCGAGCTTGATTGACCAATCCTTGAGAGATTGATCAATCGTTTTCTCAAAAATCCGCTTGATCGCACGATTCATCTTCTTTTCCTTACCGCTTGGACCTGGGTGGTATGTGATGATCAATCGATGACTTGTCCCAAGTAATTGGAAAGCTGGTCTGAAAACACTATGAAAGTGAGTACCCCGAATGCGTATGACGAGTGAGGGCGTGGAAATGTGTCAAAAGGCATTGCATGAAGTTTCCCACCGCCTTAGCATCATTATCTTTGTCCTTGTATAATCGTGCACTTTTGTATGCATGGAACTGTACTCCTCCAACACCGGTAGTTGGTACTTTCTTTCTAAAGCTGGAAGACTAGCATCCATATTTAGTAGCTTCATCGTCCATAATGGCTTATGCTCAAGCTTCATTGGTAAATGACAAGCCTTGCCATAAACTAGTGAACAAGGTGAAGTGCCGATCGATAGGAGTCTTGAAGGCGGTTCGAAAGAATCAAAGGGCCTCGATCGAGCTTGATTGACCAATCCTTGAGAGATTGATCAATCGTTTTCTCAAAATCCGCTTGATCGCACGATTCATCTTCTTTTCCTTACCGCTTGGACCAGGGTGGTATGTGATGATCAATCGATGACTTGTCCCAAATAATTGGAAAATGGTTTGAAAACACTCGAAAGTGAGTACCCCGAATGCGTATGACTGAGTGAGGCGTGGAAATGTGTCAAAAGGCATTGCATGAAGTTTCCCACCGCCTTAGCATCATTATCTTTGTCCTTGTATAATCGTGCACTTTTGTATGCATGGAACTGTACTCCTCCAACACCGTAGTTGGTACTTTCTTTCTAAAGCTGGAAGACTAGCATCCATATTTAGTAGCTTCATCGTCCATAATGGCTTATGCTCAAGCTTCAGGTAAATGACAAGCCTTGCCATAAACTAGTGAACAAGGTGAAGTGCCGATCGATAGGAGTCTTGAAGGCGGTTCGAAAGAATCAAAGGGCCTCGATCGAGCTTGATTGACCAATCCTTGAGAGATTGATCAATCGTTTTCTCAAAAATCCGCTTGATCGCACGATTCATCTTCTTTTCCTTACCGCTTGGACCTGGGTGGTATGTGATGATCAATCGATGACTTGTCCCAAGTAATTGGAAAGCTGGTTTGAAAACACAGTGAAAGTGAGTACCCCGAATGCGTATGACTGAGTGAGGGGCGTGGAAATGTGTCAAAAGGCATTGCATGAAGTTTCCCACCGCCTTAGCATCATTATCTTTGTCCTTGTATAATCGTGCACTTTTGTATGCATGGAACTTTACTCCTCCAACACCGGTAGTTGGTACTTTCTTTCTAAAGCGGAAGACTAGCATCCATATTTAGTAGCTTCATCGTCCATAATGGCTTATGCTCAAGCTTCATTGGTAAATGACAAGCCTTGCCATAAACTAGTGAACAAGGTGAAGTGCCGATCGATAGGAGTCTTGAAGGCGGTTCGAAAGAACCAAAGGGCCTCGATGGAGCTTGATTGACCAATCCTTGAGAGATTGATCAATCGTTTTCACAAGAATCCGCTTGATCGCACGATTCATCTTCTTTTCTTTACCACTTGGACCTGGGTGGTATGTGATGATCAATCGATGACTTGTCCCAAATAATTGGAAAGCTGGTTTGAAAACACTATGAAAGTGAGTACCCCGACAGCGTATGATGAGTGAGGGCGTGGAAATGTGTCAAAAGGCATTGCATGAAGTTTCCCACCGCCTTAGCATCATTATCTTTGTCCTTGTATAATCGTGCACTTTTGTATGCATGGAACCTGTACTCCTCCAACACCGGTAGTTGGTACTTTCTTTCTAAAGTGGAAGACTAGCATCCATATTTAGTAGCTTCATCGTCCATAATGGCTTATGCTCAAGCTTCATTGGTAAATGACAAGCCTTGCCATAAACTAGTGAACAAGGTGAAGTGCCGATCGATAGGAGTCTTGAAGGCGGTTCGAAAGAATCAAAGGGCCTCGATCGAGCTTGATTGACCAATCCTTGAGAGATTGATCAATCGTTTTCTCAAAAATCCGCTTGATCGCACGATTCATCTTCTTTTCCTTACCGCTTGGACACAGGTGGTATGTGATGATCAATCGATGACTTGTCCCAAATAATTGGAAAACTGGTTTGAAAACACTCGAAAGTGAGTACCCCGAATGCGTATGATGAGTGAGGGGCGTGGAAATGTGTCAAAAGGCATTGCATGAAGTTTCCCACCGCCTTAGCATCATTATCTTTGTCCTTGTATAATCGTGCACTTTTGTATGCATGGAACGTACTCCTCCAACACCGGTAGTTGGTACTTTCTTTCTAAAGCTGGAAGACTAGCATCCATATTTAGTAGCTTCATCGTCCATAATGGCTTATGCTCAAGCTTCATTGGTAAATGACAAGCCTTGCCATAAACTAGTGAACAAGGTGAAGTGCCGATCGATAGGAGTCTTGAAGGCGGTTCGAAAGAATCAAAGGGCCTCGATCGAGCTTGATTGACCAATCCTTGAGAGATTGATCAATCGTTTTCTCAAAAATCCGCTTGATCGCACGATTCATCTTCTTTTCCTTACCGCTTGGACCAGGGTGGTATGTGATGATCAATCGATGACTTGTCCCAAATAATTGGAAAACTGGTTTGAAAACACTATGAAAGTGAGTACCCCGAATGCGTATTACTGAGTGAGGGCGTGGAAATGTGTCAAAAGGCATTGCATGAAGTTTCCCACCGCCTTAGCATCATTATCTTTGTCCTTGTATAATCGTGCACTTTTGTATGCATGGAACTGTACTCCTCCAACACCGGTAGTTGGTACTTTCTTTCTAAAGCTGGAAGACTAGCATCCATATTTAGTAGCTTCATCGTCCATAATGGCTTATGCTCAAGCTTCAGGTAAATGACAAGCCTTGCCATAAACTAGTGAACAAGGTGAAGTGCCGATCGATAGGAGTCTTGAAGGCGGTTCGAAAGAATCAAAGGGCCTCGATCGAGCTTGATTGACCAATCCTTGAGAGATTGATCAATCGTTTTCTCAAAATCCGCTTGATCGCACGATTCATCTTCTTTTCCTTACCGCTTGGACCAGGTGGTATGTGATGATCAATCGATGACTTGTCCCAAATAATTGGAAAATGGTTTGAAAACACTCGAAAGTGAGTACCCCGAATGCGTATGAGCGAGTGAGGGGCGTGGAAATGTGTCAAAAGGCATTGCATGAAGTTTCCCACCGCCTTAGCATCATTATCTTTGTCCTTGTATAATCGTGCACTTTTGTATGCATGGAACCTGTACTCCTCCAACACCGGTAGTTGGTACTTTCTTTCTAAATTGGAAGACTAGCATCCATATTTAGTAGCTTCATCGTCCATAATGGCTTATGCTCAAGCTTCAGGTAAATGACAAGCCTTGCCATAAACTAGTGAATAGTGTGAAGTGTCGATACGATACAAGTCTTTGCGGGCGGCTCGAAAGAACCTAAGGGCCTCAATCGAGCTTGATTGACCAATCCTTGAGAGATTGATCGATCATTTTCTCAAGAATCTGCTTGATCACACGATTCATCTTCGTTTCCTTACCGCTTTAACTTGCGTAGTATGTCAAGATCAATCGATGACTTGTCCCAAATAATTGGAAAGCTTTGTTTGAAAACCTTATGAATGTGAGTACCCAGCAATACAATATGGCTGAGTGAGGGGCGTGGAAATGTGTTTTTTGGCATTCTATGAGGTTCTCCTTTGCCTTTGCTATCATTATCTTTGTCCTTGTATAATCATGCACTTTTGTATGCATGGAACACATGCCCTACTCTGACATTTGTAGTTTTTACTTTCTTTAAAGAGTAGAAGACTAGCATCCATGGTTAGTAACTCCAAGTTCGTCCTTAATGGCTTATGCTCAAGCTTTACTGGTAAATGACAAGCCTTGCCATAAACTAGTGAACAAGGTGAAGTGCTGATAAATAGGAGTCTTGAAGGCAGTTTGAAAGAACCAAAGGGACTCGATCGAGCTTGATTGACCAATCCTTGTGTGATTGATCAATCGTTTTCTCAAGAATCTGCTTGATCTTTTGATTCATCTTCGTTTCCTTACCGCTTTAACTTGCGTAGTATGTCAAGATCAATCGATGACTTGTCCCAAATAATTGGAAAGCTGGTTTGAAAACCCTCTGAGAAAGTGAGTACCCCGAATGCGTATGACTGAGTGAGGCGTGGAAATGTGTCAAAAGGCATTGCATGAAGTTTCCCACCGCCTTAGCATCATTATCTTTGTCCTTGTAAAATCGTGCAATTTTGTATGCATGGAACCTGTACTCCTCCAACACCTGTAGTTGAAAATTTCTTTCTAAAGCTAAAGGACTAGCATCCATATTTAGTAGCTTCATCGTCCACAATGGCTTATACTCAAGCTTCACTTTGGTAATTGACAAGCCTTGTCATAAACTAGTGAACAAGGTGAAGTGGTGATCGATAGGAGTCTTTAAAACTAGTTTGAAAGAACCAAAGGGCCTCGATCGAGCTTGATTATCAATCCTTGAGAGATTGATCAATCGTTTTCTCAGAATCCGCTTGATTGCACGATTCATCCTCTTTTCCTTAAGGCTTTGGACCTGGGTGGTATGTGATGATCAATCGAGGACTCGTCCCAAATAATTGGAAAAGCTTGGTTTGAAAACTCTATGAAAGTGAGTACCGACGGCGTATGACTAGTGAGGGGCGTGGAAATGTGTCAAAAGGCATTGCATGAAGTTTCCCACCGCCTTAGCATCATTATCTTTGTCCTTGTATAATCGTGCACTTTTGTATGCATGGAACCTGTACTCCTCCAACACCGGTAGTTGGTACTTTCTTTCTAAAGCTGGAAGACTAGCATCCATATTTAGTAGCTTCATCGTCCATAATGGCTTATGCTCAAGCTTCATTGGTAAATGACAAGCCTTGCCATAAACTAGTGAACAAGGTGAAGTGCCGATCGATAGGAGTCTTGAAGGCAGTTCGAAAGAATCAAAGGGCCTCGATCGAGCTTGATTGACCAATCCTTGAGAGATTGATCAATCGTTTTCTCAAAAATCCGCTTGATCGCACGATTCATCTTCTTTTCCTTACCGCTTGGACCTGGTGGTATGTGATGATCAATCGATGACTTGTCCCAAATAATTGGAAAGCTGGTTTGAAAACACTGCGAAAGTGAGTACCCCGAATGCGTATGATGAGTGAGGGCGTGGAAATGTGTCAAAAGGCATTGCATGATGTTTCCCACCGCCTTAGCATCATTATCTTTGTCCTTGTATAATCGTGCACTTTTGTATGCATGGAACCTGTACTCCTCCAACACCGGTAGTTGGTACTTTCTTTCTAAAGTGGAAGACTAGCATCCATATTTAGTAGCTTCATCGTCCATAATGGCTTATGCTCAAGCTTCAGGTAAATGACAAGCCTTGCCATAAACTAGTGAACAAGGTGAAGTGCCGATCGATAGGAGTCTTGAAGGCGGTTCGAAAGAATCAAAGGGCCTCGATCGAGCTTGATTGACCAATCCTTGAGAGATTGATCAATCGTTTTCTCAAGAATCCGCTTGATCACACGATTCATCTTCTTTTCCTTACCGCTTGGACCCGGTGGTATGTGATGATCAATCGATGACTTGTCCCAAATAATTGGAAACTGGTTTGAAAACACTCGAAAGTGAGTACCCCGAATGTATGGCGAGTGAGGGCGTGGAAATGTGTCAAAAGGCATTGCATGAAGTTTCCCACCGCCTTAGCATCATTATCTTTGTCCTTGTAAAATCGTGCAATTTTGTATGCATGGAACCTGTACTCCTCCAACACCTGTTGTTGGAAATTTCTTTCTAAAGCTAAAAGACTAGCATCCATATTTAGTAACTTCATCGTCCATAATGGCTTATGCTCAAGCTTCACCAGTAAATCATAAGCCTTGCAATAAACTAGTGAACAAGGTGAAGTGCCGATAAATAGGAGTCTTGAAGGCGAGTTCGAAAGAATCAAAGGGCCTCGATCGATCTTGAATTGACCAATCCTTGAGAGATTGATCAATCGTTTTTCTCAAAAATCCGCTTGATCTGATTCACCTTCTTTTCCTTACCGCTTGGACACGGGTGGTATGTGATGATCAATCGATGATTTGTCCCAAATAATAGGAAAGCTGGTTTGAAAACACTGCGAAAGTGAGTACCCGAATCCGTATGATTGAGTGGCGGGCTTGGAAATGTGTCAAAAGGCATTGCATGAAGTTTGCCACCGCCTTAGCGTTATTATCTTTATTGTCCTTATATAATCGTGCACTTTTGTATGCATGGAACATGTACTCCTCCAACACCGGTAGTTGGTACTCTTTTCTAAAGTAGACTAACATCCATATTTAGTAGCTTCATCGTCCATAATGGCTTATGCTCAAGCTTCAGTAAATGACAAGCCTTGCCATAAACTAGTGAACAAGGTGAAGTGCGATCGATAGGAGTCTTGAAGGCGGTTCGAAAGAATCAAAGGGCCTCGATCGAGCTTGATTGACCAATCCTTGAGAGATTGATCAATCGTTTTCTCAAAAATCCGCTTGATCGCACGATTCATCTTCTTTTCCTTACCGCTTGGACCTGGGTGGTATGTGATGATCAATCGATGACTTGTCCCAAATAATTGGAAAAGCTGGTTTGAAAACACTGCGAAAGTGAGTACCCCGAATGCGTATGACTGAGTGAGGGCGTGGAAATGTGTCAAAAGGCATTGCATGAAGTTTCCCACCGCCTTAGCATCATTATCTTTGTCCTTGTATAATCGTGCACTTTTGTATGCATGGAACCGTACTCCTCCAACACCGGTAGTTGGTACTTTCTTTCTAAAGTTTGGAAGACTAGCATCCATATTTAGTAGCTTCATCGTCCATAATGGCTTATGCTCAAGCTTCTTGGTAAATGACAAGCCTTGCCATAAACTAGTGAACAAGGTGAAGTGCCGATCGATAGGAGTCTTGAAGGCAGTTCGAAAGAACCAAAGGGCCTCGATCGAGCTTGATTGACCAATCCTTGAGAGATTGATCAATCGTTTTCTCAAGAATCCGCTTGATCGCACGATTCATCTTCTTTTCCTTACCGCTTGGACACGGGTGGTATGTGATGATCAATCGATGACTTGTCCCAAATAATTGGAAAGCTGGTTTGAAAACACTATGAGTGAGTACCCCGAATTATTTGAGTGAGGGCGTGGAAATGTGTCAAAAGGCATTGCATGAAGTTTCCCACCGCCTTAGCATCATTATCTTGGTCCTTGTATAATCGTGCACTTTTGTATGCATGGAACACGTACTCCTCCAACACCGGTAGTTGGTACTTTCTTTCTAAAGCTGGAAGACTAGCATCCATATTTAGTAGCTTCATCGTCCATAATGGCTTATGCTCAAGCTTCATTGGTAAATGACAAGCCTTGCCATAAACTAGTGAACAAGGTGAAGTGCCGATCGATAGGAGTCTTGAAGGCAGTTCGAAAGAATCAAAGGGCCTCGATCGAGCTTGATTGATCCTTGAGAGATTGATCAATCGTTTTCTCAAAAATCCGCTTGATCGCACGATTCATCTTCTTTTCCTTACCGCTTGGACCTGGGTGGTATGTGATGATCAATCGATGACTTGTCCCAAATAATTGGAAAGCTGGTTTGAAAACACTGCGAAAGTGAGTACCCCGAATGTATGACGAGTGAGGGGCGTGGAAATGTGTCAAAAGGCATTGCATGAAGTTTCCCACCGCCTTAGCATCATTATCTTTGTCCTTGTATAATCGTGCACTTTTGTATGCATGGAACCTGTACTCCTCCAACACCGGTAGTTGGTACTTTCTTTCTAAAGCTGGAAGACTAGCATCCATATTTAGTAGCTTCATCGTCCATAATGGCTTATGCTCAAGCTTCACTGGTAAATGACAAGCCTTGCCATAAACTAGTGAACAAGGTGAAGTGCCGATCGATAGGAGTCTTGAAGGCGGTTCGAAAGAACCAAAGGGCCTCGATCGAGCTTGATTGACCAATCCTTGAGAGATTGATCAATCGTTTTCTCAAAAATCCGCTTGATCGCACGATTCATCTTCTTTTCCTTACCGCTTGGACTGGGTGGTATGTGATGATCAATCGATGACTTGTCCCAAATAATTGGAAAATTGGTTTGAAAACACTCTGAAAGTGAGTACCCCGAATGCGTATGACTGAGTGAGGGGCATGGAAATGTGTCAAAAGGCATTTCATGAAGTTTCCCACCACCTTAGCATCATTATCTTTGTCCGTGTATAATCGTGCACTTTTGTATGCACGGAACCTATACTCCTCCAATACCAGTAGTTGGTAATTTCTCTCTAAAGTTTGAAGACTAGCATCCATATTTAGTAGCTTCATCGTCCACAATGGCATATGCTCAAGCTTCACTGGTAAATGACAAGCCTTGCCATAAACTAGTGAACAAGGTGAAGTGCGTCGATAGGAGTCTTGAAGGCGAGTTTGAAAGAACGAAGGGCCTCGATTGAGCTTGATTATCCAATGCTTGAGAGATTGATCGATCGTTTTCTCATGAATCCTTGATCGCACGATTCATCTTCTTTTCCTTACCGCTTGGACACGGTGGTATGTGATGATCAATCGATGACTTGTCCCAAATAATTGGAAAACTGGTTTGAAAACACTCGAAAGTGAGTACCCCGAAGTGTATGATTGATTGAGGGCTTGGAAATGTGTCAAAGGCATTGTAGGAAGTTTCCTCCTCCTTAGAATCATTATCTTTGTCCTTGTATAATGTTACACTTTTATATGCATGGAACCTATACTCCTCTGACACCGGTGGTTGGTACTTTCTTTCTAAAGTTTGGAAGACTAGCATCCATATTTAGTAGCTTAAATACGTCCAGCAATGGCTTATGCTCGAAGCTTGTTAGTAAATCACAAGCCTTGCCATAAACTGGTGAACAAGGTGAAGTACTGATCGATAGGAGTCTTGAAGGCAGTTCGAAAGAATCAAAATTCCTGATCGATCTTGATTGACCAATCCTTGAGAGATTGATCAATCGTTTTCTCAAAAATCCGCTTGATCGCACGATTCATCTTCTTTTCCTTACCGGCTTGGACCTGGGTGGTATGTGATGATTCAATCAATAACTTGTCCCAAATAATTGGAAAACTGGTTTCCAAAACACTCTGAAAGTGAGTACCCCGAATGCGTATGATTGAGTGAGGCTGAATTATTGTCAAAAGGCATTGCATGAAGTTTCCCACACGCAGCATCGTTATCTTTGTCCTTGTATAATCGTACACTTTTGTATGCATGGAACTGCTCCTCCGACACCGTGTAGTTCGTACTTTCTTTCTAAAGCTGGAAGACTAGCACCCATATTTGGACGCTTCATCTTCCATAATGGCTTATACTCGAGCGTCCGCTAGTAAATCACAAGCCTTGCCATGAAGCGAACGAACAAGGTGAAGTGCCGATCGATAGGAGTCTTGAAGGCAGTTCGAAAAAACCATAGGGCCTCGATCGAGCTTGTTGACCAATCCTTGAGAGATTTATGCAATCGTTTTCTCAAGAATCCGCTTGATCGCATGATTTATCTTCTTTTCCTTTCCGCTTAGTTTCAGGTGGTATGTGATGATCAATCGATGACTTGTCCCAAATAATTGGAAAGCTGGTTTGAAAACACTCGAAAGTGAGTACCCCGAATGCGTATGATTGAGTGAGGGCGTGGAAATGTGTCAAAAGGCATTGCATGAAGTTTCCCACCTTAGCATCATTATCTTTGTCCTTGTATAATCGTGCACTTTTGTATGCATGGAACTTGTACTCCTCCAACACCGGTAGTTGGTACTTTCTTTCTAAAGCTGAAGACTAGCATCCATATTTAGTAGCTTCATCGTCCATAATGGCTTATGCTCAAGCTTCACTGGTAAATGACAAGCCTTGCCATAAACTAGTGAACAAGGTGAAGTGCCGATCGATAGGAGTCTTGAAGGCGGTTCGAAAGAACAAAGGGCCTCGATCGAGCTTGATTGACCAATCCTTGAGAGATTGATCAATCGTTTTCTCAAAAATCCGCTTGATCGCACGATTCATCTTCTTTTCCTTACCGCTTGGACACAGGTGGTATGTGATGATCAATCGATGACTTGTCCTAATTGGAAAAATGGTTTGAAAACACTGAAAGTGAGTACCCCGAATGTATGACTGAGTGGGGCGTGGAAATGTGTCAAAAGGCATTGCATGAAGTTTCCCACCGCCTTAGCATCATTATCTTTGTCCTTGTATAATCGTGCACTTTTGTATGCATGGAACTGTACTCCTCCAACACCGGTAGTTGGTACTTTCTTTCTAAAGCTGGAAGACTAGCATCCATATTTAGTAGCTTCATCGTCCATAATGGCTTATGCTCAAGCTTCACTTGGTAAATGACAAGCCTTGCCATAAACTAGTGAACAAGGTGAAGTGCGATCGATAGGAGTCTTGAAGGCGGTTCGAAAGAATCAAAGGGCCTCGATCGAGCTTGATTGACCAATCCTTGAGAGATTGATCAATCGTTTTCTCAAAAATCCGCTTGATCGCACGATTCATCTTCTTTTCCTTACCGCTTGGACTGGGTGGTATGTGATGATCAATCGATGACTTGTCCCAAATAATTGGAAAGGTTTGAAAACACTGCGAAAGTGAGTACCCCGAATGCGTATGAGTGAGTGAGGGCGTGGAAATGTGTCAAAAGGCATTGCATGAAGTTTCCCACCGCCTTAGCATCATTATCTTTGTCCTTGTATAATCGTGCACTTTTGTATGCATGGAACCTGTACTCCTCCAACACCAGTAGTTGGTACTTTCTTTCTAAAGCTGGAAGACTAGCATCCATATTTAGTAGCTTCATCGTCCATAATGGCTTATGCTCAAGCTTCACTGGTAAATGACAAGCCTTGCCATAAACTAGTGAACAAGGTGAAGTGCCGATCGATAGGAGTCTTGAAGGCAGTTCGAAAGAACCAAAGGGCCTCGATCGAGCTTGATTGACCAATCCTTGAGAGATTGATCAATCGTTTTCTCAAAAATCCGCTTGATCGCACGATTCATCTTTTCCTTACCGCTTGGACTGGGTGGTATGTGATGATCAATCGATGACTTGTCCCAAATAATTGGAAAGCTGGTTTGAAAACACTCGAAAGTGAGTACCCCGAATATATGGCGAGTGAGGGCGTGGAAATGTGTCAAAAGGCATTGCATGAAGTTTCCCACCGCCTTAGCATCATTATCTTTGTCCTTGTATAATCGTGCACTTTTGTATGCATGGAACACGTACTCCTCCAACACCGGTAGTTGGTACTTTCTTTCTAAAGTGGAAGACTAGCATCCATATTTAGTAGCTTCATCGTCCATAATGGCTTATGCTCAAGCTTCACGGTAAATGACAAGCCTTGCCATAAACTAGTGAACAAGGTGAAGTGCCGATCGATAGGAGTCTTGAAGGCGTTTGAAAGAACCAAAGGGCCTCGATCGAGCTTGATTGACCAATCCTTGAGAGATTGATCAATCGTTTTCTCAAGAATCCGCTTGATCGCACGATTCATCTTCTTTTCCTTACCGCTTGGACCAGGTGGTATGTGATGATCAATCGATGACTTGTCCCAAATAATTGGAAAAGCTGGTTTGAAAACACTGCGAAAGTGAGTACCCGAAGTGTATGAGCGAGTGAGGGGCGTGGAAATGTGTCAAAAGGCATTGCATGAAGTTTCCCACCGCCTTAGCATCATTATCTTTGTCCTTGTATAATCGTGCACTTTTGTATGCATGGAACCTATACTCCTCCAACACCGGTAGTTGGTACTTTCTTTCTAAAGCTGGAAGACTAGCATCCATATTTAGTAGCTTCATCGTATAATGTGGCTTATGCTCAAGCTTGGTAAATGACAAGCCTTGCCATAAACTAGTGAACAAGGTGAAGTGCCGATCGATAGGAGTCTTGAAGGCAGTTCGAAAGAACCAAAGGGCCTCGATCGAGCTTGATTGACCAATCCTTGAGAGATTGATCAATCGTTTTCTCAAAAATCCGCTTAATCGCAAGATTCATCTTCTTTTCGTTACCGCTTGGACACAGGTGGTATGTGATGATCAATCGATGACTTGTCCCAAATAATTGGAAAATTTGGTTTGAAAACACTATGAAAGTGAGTACCCCGATGCGTATGATTGTGAGGGGCGTGGAAATGTGTCAAAAGGCATTGCATGAAGTTTCCCACCGCCTTAGCATCATTATCTTTGTCCTTGTATAATCGTGCACTTTTGTATGCATGGAACACATACTCCTCCAACACCGGTAGTTGGTACTTTCTTTCTGGAAGACTAGCATCCATATTTAGTAGCTTCATCGTCCATAATGGCTTATGCTCAAGCTTCACTGGTAAATGACAAGCCTTGCCATAAACTAGTGAACAAGGTGAAGTGCCGATCAATTCCAGTCTTGTAGGCGAGTTCGAAAGAACCAAGGGCCTCGATCGAGCTTGATTTACCAATCCTTGAGAGATTGATCAATCGTTTTCTCAAAAATGCAGCGAGTTCACGATTCATCTTCTTTTCCTTACCGCTTGGACACAGGTAGTATGTATTGATCAATCGATGACTTGCCCCAAATAATTGGAAAGTTTGGTTTGAAAACACTGCGAAAGTGATTACCCCGAACGTGTATGATTGAGTGAGGGGCGTGGAAATGTGTCAAAAGGCATTGCATGAAGTTTCCCACCGCCTTAGCATCATTATCTTTGTCCTTGTATAATCGTGCACTTTTGTATGCATGGAACCTGTACTCCTCCAACACCGGTAGTTGGTACTTTCTTTCTAAAGTGGAAGACTAGCATCCATATTTAGTAGCTTCATCGTCCATAATGGCTTATGCTCAAGCTTCATGGTAAATGACAAGCCTTGCCATAAACTAGTGAACAAGGTGAAGTGCCGATCGATAGGAGTCTTGAAGGCGTTTGAAAGAACCAAAGGCCTCGATCGAGCTTGATTGACCAATCCTTGAGAGATTGATCAATCGTTTTCTCAAAAATCCGCTTGATCGCACGATTCATCTTCTTTTCCTTACCGCTTGGACACAGGTGGTATGTGATGATCAATCGATGACTTGTCCCAAATAATTGGAAAACTGGTTTGAAAACACTGAAAGTGAGTACCCCGAATGCGTAGTGAGTGAGGGGCGTGGAAATGTGTCAAAAGGCATTGCATGAAGTTTCCCACCGCCTTAGCATCATTATCTTTGTCCTTGTATAATCGTGCACTTTTGTATGCATGGAACCTGTACTCCTCCAACACCGGTAGTTGGTACTTTCTTTCTAAAGTTTGGAAGACTAGCATCCATATTTAGTAGCTTCATCGTCCATAATGGCTTATGCTCAAGCTTCATTGGTAAATGACAAGCCTTGCCATAAACTAGTGAACAAGGTGAAGTGCCGATCGATAGGAGTCTTGAAGGCGGTTCGAAAGAACCAAAGGGCCTCGATCGAGCTTGATTGACCAATCCTTGAGAGATTGATCAATCGTTTTCTCAAAAATCCGCTTGATCGCACGATTCATCTTCTTTTCCTTACCGCTTGGACCAGGTGGTATGTGATGATCAATCGATGACTTGTCCCAAATAATTGGAAAGCTGGTTTGAAAACACTGCGAAAGTGAGTACCCCGGCGTATGACGAAGTGAGGGCGTGGAAATGTGTCAAAAGGCATTGCATGAAGTTTCCCACCGCCTTAGCATCATTATCTTTGTCCTTGTATAATCGTGCACTTTTGTATGCATGGAACCTGTACTCCTCCAACACCGGTAGTTGGTACTTTCTTTCTAAAGTGGAAGACTAGCATCCATATTTAGTAGCTTCATCGTCCATAATGGCTTATGCTCAAGCTTCAGTAAATGACAAGCCTTGCCATAAACTAGTGAACAAGGTGAAGTGCCGATCGATAGGAGTCTTGAAGGCGGTTCGAAAGAATCAAAGGGCCTCGATCGAGCTTGATTGACCAATCCTTGAGAGATTGATCAATCGTTTTCTCAAGAATCCGCTTGATCGCACGATTCATCTTCTTTTCCTTACCGCTTGGACCAGGGTGGTATGTGATGATCAATCGATGACTTGTCCCAAATAATTGGAAAACTTGGTTTGAAAACACTGCGAAAGTGAGTACCCCGAATGCGTATGAGGCGAGTGAGGCGTGAAATGTCAAAAGGCATTGCATGAAGTTTCCCACCGCCTTAGCATCATTATCTTTGTCCTTGTATAATCGTGCACTTTTGTATGCATGGAACTATACTCCTCCAACACGGTAGTTGGTACTTTCTTTCTAAAGCTGGAAGACTAGCATCCATATTTAGTAGCTTCATCGTCCATAATGGCTTATGCTCAAGCTTCATTGGTAAATGACAAGCCTTGCCATAAACTAGTGAACAAGGTGAAGTGCCGATCCGATAGGAGTCTTGAAGGCGGTTCGAAAGAACCAAAGGGCCTCGATCGAGCTTGATTGACCAATCCTTGAGAGATTGATCAATCGTTTTCTCAAAAATCCGCTTGATCGCACGATTCATCTTCTTTTCCTTACCGCTTGGACCTGGGTGGTATGTGATGATCAATCGATGACTTGTCCCAAATAATTGGAAAATGGTTTGAAAACACTGCGAAAGTGAGTACCCCGAGCGTATGTTGAGTGAGGCGTGGAAATGTGTCAAAGGCATTGCATGAAGTTTCCCACCGCCTTAGCATCATTACCTTTGTCCTTGTATAATCGTGCACTTTTGTATGCATGGAACCATACTCCTCCAACACCGGTAGTTGGTACTTTCTTTCTAAAGCTGGAAGACTAGCATCCATATTTAGTAGCTTCATCGTCCATAATGGCTTATGCTCAAGCTTCACTGGTAAATGACAAGCCTTG
>JAUJYP020000751.1:0-36824 GCA_030674075.2 Linum usitatissimum
TACAAGAGCAGAACGTGATTGTTATTTATGCTATAAGTACACAACAACAAAAATCAAAATTTGTTGCATGCAATAACAAGTATTGTACATAAGAAACTATGGCAGAATATGGAGAATTAATTTTGTTTTAGATGGACTTTAAGATCATGTATATCTTAGAAATAGCTTAGTAATATTTAATTGTCACATCACTAATTGTAGAAATTCATTCTTTAAACAATTTCTAATCACTTACATCTCTAAAATTGTTAGCAATTTCTTATATATGGAAAAATGTTCCAATATACTTATGTATCATAGTTAATATAAAGTTTTCTCATAGGAAATTGGTTCATATACTATGTGGCATTGCTAATGAAATTGTTAATTAGCAATCACTCTTACATACCTAGCAATTTCTAATAGAGTCGTCACATCACTCTCAACATGACTTAGCAATTGCTAAAACACTAAGTTTGTACAAGAGCAAAACGTGTTTTTTTTTTTTGCTATAAGTACACAACAACAAAAATCAAAATTTGTTGCATGCAATAACAAGTATTGTACATAAGAAACTATGACAGAATATGGAGAATTTAATATAATTTTAGATGGACTTTAAGATCATGTATATCTTAGAAATAGCTTAGTAATATTTAATTGTCACATCACTAATTGTAGAAATTCATTCTTTAAACAATTTCTAATCACTTACATCTCTAAAATTGTTAGCAATTTCTTATATTTGGAAAAATGTTCCAATATACGTATGTATCATAGTTAATATAAAGTTTTCTCATAGGAAATTGGTTCATATACTATGTGGCATTGCTAATGAAATTATTAATTAGAAATCACTCTTACATTCCTAGCAATTTCTAATAGAATCGTCACATCACTCTCAACATCACATAGCAATTGCTAAAACACTAAGTATGTACAAGAGCAGAACGTGATTGTTATTTATGCTATAAGTACACAACAACAAAAATCAAAATTTGTTGCATGCAATAACAAGTATTGTACATAAGAAACTATGACAGAATATGGAGAATTTAATATAATTTTAGATGGACTTTAAGATCATGTATATCTTAGAAATAGCTTAGTAATATTTAATTGTCACATCACTAATTGTAGAAATTCATTCTTTAAACAATTTCTAATCACTTACATCTCTAAAATTGTTAGCAATTTCTTATATTTGGAAAAATGTTCCAATATACGTATGTATCATAGTTAATATAAAGTTTTCTCATAGGAAATTGGTTCATATACTATGTGGCATTGCTAATGAAATTATTAATTAGCAATCACTCTTACATTCCTAGCAATTTCTAATAGAATCGTCACATCACTCTCAACATCACTTAGCAATTGCTAAAACACTAAGTATGTACAAGAGCAGAACGTGATTGTTATTTATGCTATAAGTACACAACAACAAAAATCAAAATTTGTTGCATGCAATAACAAGTATTGTACATAAGAAACTATGGCAGGATATGGAGAATTAATTTTGTTTCAGATGGACTTTAAGATCATGTATATCTTAGAAATAGCTTAGTAATTTTTAATTGTCACATCACTAATTGTAGAAATTCATTCTTTAAACAATTTCTAATCACTTACATCTCTAAAATTGTTAGCGATTTCTTATATATGGAAAAATGTTCCAATATACTTATGTATCATAGTTAATATAAAGTTTTCTCATAGGAAATTGGTTCATATACTATGTGGCATTGCTAATGAAATTGTGAATTAGCAATCACTCTTACATACCTAGCAGTTTCTAATAGAGTCGTCACATCACTCTCAACATGACTTAGCAATTGCTAAAACACTAAGTTTGTACAAGAGCAGAACGTGATTGTTATTTATGCTATAAGTACACAACAACAAAAATCAAAATTTGTTGCATGCAATAACAAGTATTGTACATAAGAAACTATGACGAGAATATGGAGAATTTAATATAATTTTAGATGGACTTTAAGATCATGTATATCTTAGAAATAGCTTAGTAATATTTAATTGTCACATCACTAATTGTAGAAATTCATTCTTTAAACAATTTCTAATCACTTACATCTCTAAAATTGTTAGCAATTTCTTATATTTGGAAAAATGTTCCAATATACGTATGTATCATAGTTAATATAAAGTTTTCTCATAGGAAATTGGTTCATATACTATGTGGCATTGCTAATGAAATTATTAATTAGCAATCACTCTTACATTCCTAGCAATTTCTAATAGAATCGTCACATCACTCTCAACATCACTTAGCAATTGCTAAAACACTAAGTATGTACAAGAGCAGAACGTGATTGTTATTTATGCTATAAGTACACAACAACAAAAATCAAAATTTGTTGCATGCAATAACAAGTATTGTACATAAGAAACTATGACAGAATATGGAGAATTTAATATAGTTTTAGATGGACTTTAAGATCATGTATATCTTAGAAATAGCTTAGTAATATTTAATTGTCACATCACTAATTGTAGAAATTCATTCTTTAAACAATTTCTAATCACTTACATCTCTAAAATTGTTAGCAATTTCTTATATTTGGAAAAATGTTCCAATATATATAATCTTATGTAATTTTAATTGTCATGTATCTATTTAGAAATTAATTTATACAATTTTCTCATCAATCTGTTTTTATATCATGTTTTCTCATAGGAAATTGGTTCATATACTATGTGGCATTGCTAATGAAATTGTTAATTAGCAATCACTCTTACATTCCTAGCAATTTCTAATAGAGTCGTCACATCACTCTCAACATCACTTAGCAATTGCTAAAACACTAAGTATGTACAAGAGCATAACGTGATTGTTATTTATGCTATAAGTACACAACAACAAAAATCAAAATTTGTTGCATGCAATAACAAGTATTGTACATAAGAAACTATGGCAGAATATGGAGAATTTAATATAATTTTAGATGGACTTTAAGATCATGTATATCTTAGAAATAGCTTAGTAATATTTAATTGTCACATCACTAATTGTAGAAATTCATTCTTTAAACAATTTCTAATCACTTACATCTCTAAAATTGTTAGCAATTTCTTATATTTGGAAAAATGTTCCAATATACGTATGTATCATAGTTAATATAAAGTTTTCTCATAGGAAATTGGTTCATATACTATGTGGCATTGCTAATGAAATTATTAATTAGCAATCACTCTTACATTCCTAGCAATTTCTAATAGAATCGTCACATCACTCTCAACATCACTTAGCAATTGCTAAAACACTAAGTATGTACAAGAGAGAAGAACGTGATTGTTATTTATGCTATAAGTACACAACAACAAAAATCAAAATTTGTTGCATGCAATAACAAGTATTGTACATAAGAAACTATGGCGAGGATATGGAGAATTTAATTTTGTTTTTTAGATGGACTTTAAGATCATGTATATCTTAGAAATAGCTTAGTAATTTTTAATTGTCACATCACTAATTGTAGAAATTCATTCTTTAAACAATTTCTAATCACTTACATCTCTAAAATTGTTAGCAATTTCTTATATTTGGAAAAATGTTCCAATATACTTATGTATCATAGTTAATATAAAGTTTTCTCATAGGAAATTGGTTCATATACTATGTGGCATTGCTAATGAAATTGTTAATTAGCAATCACTCTTACATTCCTAGCAATTTCTAATAGAATCGTCACATCACTCTCAACATCACTTAGCAATTGCTAAAACACTAAGTATGTACAAGAGCAGAACGTGATTGTTATTTATGCTATAAGTACACAACAACAAAAATCAAAATTTGTTGCATGCAATAACAAGTATTGTACATAAGAAACTATGATAGGATATGGAGAATTAATTTTATTTCAGATGGACTTTAAGATCATGTATATCTTAGAAATAGCTTAGTAATTTTTAATTGTCACATCACTAATTGTAGAAATTCATTCTTTAAACAATTTCTAATCACTTACATCTCTAAAATTGTTAGCAATTTCTTATATATGGAAAAATGTTCCAATATACTTATGTATCATAGTTAATATAAAGTTTTCTCATAGGAAATTGGTTCATATACTATGTGGCATTGCTAATGAAATTGTTAATTAGCAATCACTCTTACATACCTAGCAATTTCTAATAGAGTCGTCACATCACTCTCAACATGACTTAGCAATTGCTAAAACACTAAGTTTGTACAAGAGCGAACGTGATTGTTATTTATGCTATAAGTACACAACAACAAAAATCAAAATTTGTTGCATGCAATAACAAGTATTGTACATAAGAAACTATGGCAGAATATGGAGAATTTAATTTAATTTTAGATGGACTTTAAGATCATGTATATCTTAGAAATAGCTTAGTAATATTTAATTGTCACATCACTAATTGTAGAAATTCATTCTTTAAACAATTTCTAATCACTTACATCTCTAAAATTGTTAGCAATTTCTTATATTTGGAAAAATGTTCCAATATACGTATGTATCATAGTTAATATAAAGTTTTCTCATAGGAAATTGGTTCATATACTATGTGGCATTGCTAATGAAATTATTAATTAGCAATCACTCTTATATTCCTAGCAATTTCTAATAGAATCGTCACATCACTCTCAACATCACTTAGCAATTGCTAAAACACTAAGTATGTACAAGAGTAGAACGTGATTGTTATTTATGCTATAAGTACACAACAACAAAAATCAAAATTTGTTGCATGCAATAACAAGTATTGTACATAAGAAACTATGACATAGAATATGGAGAATTTAATATAGTTTTAGATGGACTTTAAGATCATGTATATCTTAGAAATAGCTTAGTAATATTTAATTGTCACATCACTAATTGTAGAAATTCATTCTTTAAACAATTTCTAATCACTTACATCTCTAAAATTGTTAGCAATTTCTTATATTTGGAAAAATGTTCCAATATACGTATGTATCATAGTTAATATAAAGTTTTCTCATAGGAAATTGGTTCATATACTATGTGGCATTGCTAATGAAATTGTTAATTAGCAATCACTCTTACATTCCTAGCAATTTCTAATAGAATCGTCACATCACTCTCAACATCACTTAGCAATTGCTAAAACACTAAGTATGTACAAGAGCGAACGTGATTGTTATTTATGCTATAAGTACACAACAACAAAAATCAAAATTTGTTGCATGCAATAACAAGTATTGTACATAAGAAACTATGGCAGGATATGGAGAATTAATTTTGTTTCAGATGGACTTTAAGATCATGTATATCTTAGAAATAGCTTAGTAATATTTAATTGTCACATCACTAATTGTAGAAATTCATTCTTTAAACAATTTCTAATCACTTACATCTCTAAAATTGTTAGCAATTTCTTATATTTGGAAAAATGTTCCAATATACTTATGTATCATAGTTAATATAAAGTTTTCTCATAGGAAATTGGTTCATATACTATGTGGCATTGCTAATGAAATTGTTAATTAGCAATCACTCTTACATTCCTAGCAATTTCTAATAGAATCGTCACATCACTCTCAACATCACTTAGCAATTGCTAAAACACTAAGTTTGTACAAGAGCGAACGTGATTGTTATTTATGCTATAAGTACACAACAACAAAAATCAAAATTTGTTGCATGCAATAACAAGTATTGTACATAAGAAACTATGGCAGGATATGGAGAATTTAATTTTGTTTAGATGGACTTTAAGATCATGTATATCTTAGAAATAGCTTAGTAATTTTTAATTGTCACATCACTAATTGTAGAAATTCATTCTTTAAACAATTTCTAATCACTTACATCTCTAAAATTGTTAGCAATTTCTTATATTTGGAAAAATGTTCCAATATACTTATGTATCATAGTTAATATAAAGTTTTCTCATAGGAAATTGGTTCATATACTATGTGGCATTGCTAATGAAATTGTTAATTAGCAATCACTCTTACATTCCTAGCAATTTCTAATAGAATCGTCACATCACTCTCAACATCACTTAGCAATTGCTAAAACACTAAGTATGTACAAGAGCAGAACGTGATTGTTATTTATGCTATAAGTACACAACAACAAAAATCAAAATTTGTTGCATGCAATAACAAGTATTGTACATAAGAAACTATGGCGAGAATATGGAGAATTTAATATAATTTTAGATGGACTTTAAGATCATGTATATCTTAGAAATAGCTTAGTAATATTTAATTGTCACATCACTAATTGTAGAAATTCATTCTTTAAACAATTTCTAATCACTTACATCTCTAAAATTGTTAGCAATTTCTTATATTTGGAAAAATGTTCCAATATACGTATGTATCATAGTTAATATAAAGTTTTCTCATAGGAAATTGGTTCATATACTATGTGGCATTGCTAATGAAATTATTAATTAGCAATCACTCTTACATTCCTAGCAATTTCTAATAGAATCGTCACATCACTCTCAACATCACTTAGCAATTGCTAAAACACTAAGTATGTACAAGAGCATAACGTGATTGTTATTTATGCTATAAGTACACAACAACAAAAATCAAAATTTGTTGCATGCAATAACAAGTATTGTACATAAGAAACTATGATAGGATATGGAGAATTAATTTTATTTCAGATGGACTTTAAGATCATGTATATCTTAGAAATAGCTTAGTAATTTTTAATTGTCACATCAGTAATTGTAGAAATTCATTCTTTAAACAATTTCTAATCACTTACATCTCTAAAATTGTTAGCAATTTCTTATATATGGAAAAATGTTCCAATATACTTATGTATCATAGTTAATATAAAGTTTTCTCATAGGAAATTGGTTCATATACTATGTGGCATTGCTAATGAAATTGTTAATTAGCAATCACTCTTACATACCTAGCAGTTTCTAATAGAGTCGTCACATCACTCTCAACATGACTTAGCAATTGCTAAAACACTAAGTTTGTACAAGAGCAGAACGTGATTGTTATTTATGCTATAAGTACACAACAACAAAAATCAAAATTTGTTGCATGCAATAACAAGTATTGTACATAAGAAACTATGACAGAATATGGAGAATTTAATATAATTTTAGATGGACTTTAAGATCATGTATATCTTAGAAATAGCTTAGTAATATTTAATTGTCACATCACTAATTGTAGAAATTCATTCTTTAAACAATTTCTAATCACTTACATCTCTAAAATTGTTAGCAATTTCTTATATTTGGAAAAATGTTCCAATATACGTATGTATCATAGTTAATATAAAGTTTTCTCATAGGAAATTGGTTCATATACTATGTGGCATTGCTAATGAAATTATTAATTAGCAATCACTCTTACATTCCTAGCAATTTCTAATAGAATCGTCACATCACTCTCAACATCACTTAGCAATTGCTAAAACACTAAGTATGTACAAGAGAAGAACGTGATTGTTATTTATGCTATAAGTACACAACAACAAAAATCAAAATTTGTTGCATGCAATAACAAGTATTGTACATAAGAAACTATGGCAGGATATGGAGAATTAATTTTGTTTTAGATGGACTTTAAGATCATGTATATCTTAGAAATAGCTTAGTAATATTTAATTGTCACATCACTAATTGTAGAAATTCATTCTTTAAACAATTTCTAATCACTTACATCTCTAAAATTGTTAGCAATTTCTTATATATGGAAAAATGTTCCAATATACTTATGTATCATAGTTAATATAAAGTTTTCTCATAGGAAATTGGTTCATATACTATGTGGCATTGCTAATGAAATTGTTAATTAGCAATCACTCTTACATTCCTAGCAATTTCTAATAGAGTCGTCACATCACTCTCAACATCACTTAGCAATTGCTAAAACACTAAGTATGTACAAGAGCAGAACGTGATTGTTATTTATGCTATAAGTACACAACAACAAAAATCAAAATTTGTTGCATGCAATAACAAGTATTGTACATAAGAAACTATGGCAGAGATATGGAGAATTTAATTTAATTTTAGATCGACTTTAAGATCATGTATATCTTAGAAATAGCTTAGTAATTTTTAATTGTCACATCACTAATTGTAGAAATTCATTCTTTAAACAATTTCTAATCACTTACATCTCTAAAATTGTTAGCAATTTCTTATATTTGGAAAAATGTTCCAATATACTTATGTATCATAGTTAATATAAAGTTTTCTCATAGGAAATTGGTTCATATACTATGTGGCATTGCTAATGAAATTGTTAATTAGCAATCACTCTTACATTCCTAGCAATTTCTAATAGAATCGTCACATCACTCTCAACATCACTTAGCAATTGCTAAAACACTAAGTATGTACATGAGAAGAACGTGATTGTTATTTATGCTATAAGTACACAACAACAAAAATCAAAATTTGTTGCATGCAATAACAAGTATTGTACATAAGAAACTATGGCAGGATATGGAGAATTAATTTTGTTTCAGATGGACTTTAAGATCATGTATATCTTAGAAATAGCTTAGTAATTTTTAATTGTCACATCACTAATTGTAGAAATTCATTCTTTAAACAATTTCTAATCACTTACATCTCTAAAATTGTTAGCAATTTCTTATATATGGAAAAATGTTCCAATATACTTATGTATCATAGTTAATATAAAGTTTTCTCATAGGAAATTGGTTCATATACTATGTGGCATTGCTAATGAAATTGTTAATTAGCAATCACTCTTACATACCTAGCAATTTCTAATAGAGTCGTCACATCACTCTCAACATGACTTAGCAATTGCTAAAACACTAAGTTTGTACAAGAGCGAACGTGATTGTTATTTATGCTATAAGTACACAACAACAAAAATCAAAATTTGTTGCATGCAATAACAAGTATTGTACATAAGAAACTATGGCAGAATATGGAGAATTTAATATAATTTTAGATGGACTTTAAGATCATGTATATCTTAGAAATAGCTTAGTAATTTTTAATTGTCACATCACTAATTGTAGAAATTCATTCTTTAAACAATTTCTAATCACTTACATCTCTAAAATTGTTAGCAATTTCTTATATTTGGAAAAATGTTCCAATATACGTATGTATCATAGTTAATATAAAGTTTTCTCATAGGAAATTGGTTCATATACTATGTGGCATTGCTAATGAAATTGTTAATTAGCAATCACTCTTACATTCCTAGCAATTTCTAATAGAATCGTCACATCACTCTCAACATCACTTAGCAATTGCTAAAACACTAAGTATGTACAAGAGCAGAACGTGATTGTTATTTATGCTATAAGTACACAACAACAAAAATCAAAATTTGTTGCATGCAATAACAAGTATTGTACATAAGAAACTATGACAGAATATGGAGAATTTAATATAGTTTTAGATGGACTTTAAGATCATGTATATCTTAGAAATAGCTTAGTAATATTTAATTGTCACATCACTAATTGTAGAAATTCATTCTTTAAACAATTTCTAATCACTTACATCTCTAAAATTGTTAGCAATTTCTTATATTTGGAAACATGTTCCAATATACGTATGTATCATAGTTAATATAAAGTTTTCTCATAGGAAATTGGTTCATATACTATGTGGCATTGCTAATGAAATTATTAATTAGCAATCACTCTTACATTCCTAGCAATTTCTAATAGAATCGTCACATCACTCTCAACATCACTTAGCAATTGCTAAAACACTAAGTATGTACAAGAGCAGAACGTGATTGTTATTTATGCTATAAGTACACAACAACAAAAATCAAAATTTGTTGCATGCAATAACAAGTATTGTACATAAGAAACTATGGCAGGATATGGAGAATTAATTTTTTTTCAGATGGACTTTAAGATCATGTATATCTTAGAAATAGCTTAGTAATTTTTAATTGTCACATCACTAATTGTAGAAATTCATTCTTTAAACAATTTCTAATCACTTACATCTCTAAAATTGTTAGCAATTTCTTATATTTGGAAAAATGTTCCAATATACTTATGTATCATAGTTAATATAAAGTTTTCTCATAGGAAATTGGTTCGTATACTATGTGACATTGCTAATGAAATTGTTAATTAGCAATCACTCTTACATTCCTAGCAATTTCTAATAGAATCGTCACATCACTCTCAACATCACTTAGCAATTGCTAAAACACTAAGTATGTACAAGAGAGAACGTGATTGTTATTTATGCTATAAGTACACAACAACAAAAATCAAAATTTGTTGCATGCAATAACAAGTATTGTACATAAGAAACTATGACAGGATATGGAGAATTAATTTTGTTTAGATGGACTTTAAGATCATGTATATCTTAGAAATAGCTTAGTAATTTTTAATTGTCACATCACTAATTGTAGAAATTCATTCTTTAAACAATTTCTAATCACTTACATCTCTAAAATTGTTAGCAATTTCTTATATATGGAAAAATGTTCCAATATACTTATGTATCATAGTTAATATAAAGTTTTCTCATAGGAAATTGGTTCATATACTATGTGGCATTGCTAATGAAATTGTTAATTAGCAATCACTCTTACATACCTAGCAGTTTCTAATAGAGTCGTCACATCACTCTCAACATGACTTACCAATTGCTAAAACACTAAGTTTGTACAAGAGCGAACGTGATTGTTATTTATGCTATAAGTACACAACAACAAAAATCAAAATTTGTTGCATGCAATAACAAGTATTGTACATAAGAAACTATGGCAGGATATGGAGAATTAATTTTGTTTTAGATGGACTTTAAGATCATGTATATCTTAGAAATAGCTTAGTAATTTTTAATTGTCACATCACTAATTGTAGAAATTCATTCTTTAAACAATTTCTAATCACTTACATCTCTAAAATTGTTAGCAATTTCTTATATTTGGAAAAATGTTCCAATATACTTATGTATCATAGTTAATATAAAGTTTTCTCATAGGAAATTGGTTCATATACTATGTGGCATTGCTAATGAAATTGTTAATTAGCAATCACTCTTACATACCTAGCAGTTTCTAATAGAGTCGTCACATCACTCTCAACATGACTTACCAATTGCTAAAACACTAAGTTTGTACAAGAGCATAACGTGATTGTTATTTATGCTATAAGTACACAACAACAAAAATCAAAATTTGTTGCATGCAATAACAAGTATTGTACATAAGAAACTATGACAGGATATGGAGAATTAATTTTTTTTCAGATGGACTTTAAGATCATGTATATCTTGGAAATAGCTTAGTAATTTTTAATTGTCACATGACTAATTGTAGAAATTCATTCTTTAAACAATTTCTAATCACTTACATCTCTAAAATTGTTAGCAATTTCTTATATTTGGAAAAATGTTCCAATATACTTATGTATCATAGTTAATATAAAGTTTTCTCATAGGAAATTGGTTCATATACTATGTGGCATTGCTAATGAAATTGTTAATTAGCAATCACTCTTACATTCCTAGCAATTTCTAATAGAATCGTCACATCACTCTCAACATCACTTAGCAATTGCTAAAACACTAAGTATGTACATGAGAAGATCGTGATTTTTATTTATGCTATAAGTACACAACAACAAAAATCAAATTTTGTTGCATGCAATAACAAGTATTGTACATAAGAAACTATGGAGGATATGGAGAATTAATTTTGTTTCAGATGGACTTTAAGATCATGTATATCTTAGAAATAGCTTAGTAATTTTTAATTGTCACATCACTAATTGTAGAAATTCATTCTTTAAACAATTTCTAATCACTTACATCTCTAAAATTGTTAGCAATTTCTTATATTTGGAAAAATGTTCCAATATACTTATGTATCATAGTTAATATAAAGTTTTCTCATAGGAAATTGGTTCATATACTATGTGACATTGCTAATGAAATTGTTAATTAGCAATCACTCTTACATTCCTAGCAATTTCTAATAGAATCGTCACATCACTCTCAACATCACTTAGCAATTGCTAAAACACTAAGTATGTACAAGAGAAGAACCTGATTGTTATTACTGCTATAAGTACACAACAACAAAAATCAAAATTTGTTGCATGCAATAACAAGTATTGTACATAAGAAACTATGGCAGGATATGGAGAATTAATTTTGTTTCGGATGGACTTTAAGATCATGTATATCTTAGAAATAGCTTAGTAATTTTTAATTGTCACATCACTAATTGTAGAAATTCATTCTTTAAACAATTTCTAATCACTTACATCTCTAAAATTGTTAGCAATTTCTTATATATGGAAAAATGTTCCAATATACTTATGTATCATAGTTAATATAAAGTTTTCTCATAGGAAATTGGTTCATATACTATGTGGCATTGCTAATGAAATTGTTAATTAGCAATCACTCTTACATACCTAGCAATTTCTAATAGAGTCGTCACATCACTCTCAACATGACTTACCAATTGCTAAAACACTAAGTTTGTACAAGAGCGAACGTGATTGTTATTTATGCTATAAGTACACAACAACAAAAATCAAAATTTGTTGCATGCAATAACAAGTATTGTACATAAGAAACTATGGCAGGATATGGAGAATTAATTTTGTTTTAGATGGACTTTAAGATCATGTATATCTTAGAAATAGCTTAGTAATTTTTAATTGTCACATCACTAATTGTAGAAATTCATTCTTTAAACAATTTCTAATCACTTACATCTCTAAAATTGTTAGCAATTTCTTATATTTGGAAAAATGTTCCAATATACGTATGTATCATAGTTAATATAAAGTTTTCTCATAGGAAATTGGTTCATATACTATGTGGCATTGCTAATGAAATTATTAATTAGCAATCACTCTTACATTCCTAGCAATTTCTAATAGAATCGTCACATCACTCTCAACATCACTTAGCAATTGCTAAAACACTAAGTATGTACAAGAGCAGAACGTGATTGTTATTTATGCTATAAGTACACAACAACAAAAATCAAAATTTGTTGCATGCAATAACAAGTATTGTACATAAGAAACTATGGCAGAATATGGAGAATTTAATATAATTTTAGATGGACTTTAAGATCATGTATATCTTAGAAATAGCTTAGTAATATTTAATTGTCACATCACTAATTGTAGAAATTCATTCTTTAAACAATTTCTAATCACTTACATCTCTAAAATTGTTAGCAATTTCTTATATTTGGAAAAATGTTCCAATATACGTATGTATCATAGTTAATATAAAGTTTTCTCATAGGAAATTGGTTCATATACTATGTGGCATTGCTAATGAAATTATTAATTAGCAATCACTCTTACATTCCTAGCAATTTCTAATAGAATCGTCACATCACTCTCAACATCACTTAGCAATTGCTAAAACACTAAGTATGTACAAGAGAAGAACGTGATTGTTATTTATGCTATAAGTACACAACAACAAAAATCAAAATTTGTTGCATGCAATAACAAGTATTGTACATAAGAAACTATGGCAGGATATGGAGAATTAATTTTGTTTCAGATGGACTTTAAGATCATGTATATCTTAGAAATAGCTTAGTAATTTTTAATTGTCACATCACTAATTGTAGAAATTCATTCTTTAAACAATTTCTAATCACTTACATCTCTAAAATTGTTAGCAATTTCTTATATATGGAAAAATGTTCCAATATACTTATGTATCATAGTTAATATAAAGTTTTCTCATAGGAAATTGGTTCATATACTATGTGGCATTGCTAATGAAATTGTTAATTAGCAATCACTCTTACATACCTAGCAATTTCTAATAGAGTCGTCACATCACTCTCAACATGACTTACCAATTGCTAAAACACTAAGTTTGTACAAGAGCGAACGTGATTGTTATTTATGCTATAAGTACACAACAACAAAAATCAAAATTTGTTGCATGCAATAACAAGTATTGTACATAAGAAACTATGGCAGGATATGGAGAATTAATTTTGTTTCAGATGGACTTTAAGATCATGTATATCTTAGAAATAGCTTAGTAATTTTTAATTGTCACATCACTAATTGTAGAAATTCATTCTTTAAACAATTTCTAATCACTTACATCTCTAAAATTGTTAGCAATTTCTTATATTTGGAAAAATGTTCCAATATACTTATGTATCATAGTTAATATAAAGTTTTCTCATAGGAAATTGGTTCATATACTATGTGGCATTGCTAATGAAATTGTTAATTAGCAATCACTCTTACATTCCTAGCAATTTCTAATAGAATCGTCACATCACTCTCAACATCACTTAGCAATTGCTAAAACACTAAGTATGTACATGAGAAGAACGTGATTGTTATTTATGCTATAAGTACACAACAACAAAAATCAAAATTTGTTGCATGCAATAACAAGTATTGTACATAAGAAACTATGGCAGGATATGGAGAATTAATTTTGTTTCAGATGGACTTTAAGATCATTTATATCTTAGAAATAGCTTAGTAATTTTTAATTGTCACATCACTAATTGTAGAAATTAATTCTTTAAACAATTTCTAATCACTTACATCTCTAAAATTGTTAGCAATTTCTTATATATGGAAAAATGTTCCAATATACTTATGTATCATAGTTAATATAAAGTTTTCTCATAGGAAATTGGTTCATATACTATGTGGCATTGCTAATGAAATTGTTAATTAGCAATCACTCTTACATACCTAGCAATTTCTAATAGAGTCGTCACATCACTCTCAACATGACTTACCAATTGCTAAAACACTAAGTTTGTACAAGAGCGAACGTGATTGTTATTTATGCTATAAGTACACAACAACAAAAATCAAAATTTGTTGCATGCAATAACAAGTATTGTACATAAGAAACTATGGCAGGATATGGAGAATTAATTTTGTTTAGATGGACTTTAAGATCATGTATATCTTAGAAATAGCTTAGTAATTTTTAATTGTCACATCACTAATTGTAGAAATTCATTCTTTAAACAATTTCTAATCACTTACATCTCTAAAATTGTTAGCAATTTCTTATATTTGGAAAAATATTCCAATATACTTATGTATCATAGTTAATATAAAGTTTTCTCATAGGAAATTGGTTCATATACTATGTGGCATTGCTAATGAAATTATTAATTAGCAATCACTCTTACATTCCTAGCAATTTCTAATAGAATCGTCACATCACTCTCAACATCACTTAGCAATTGCTAAAACACTAAGTATGTACAAGATAGAACGTGATTGTTATTTATGCTATAAGTACACAACAACAAAAATCAAAATTTGTTGCATGCAATAACAAGTATTGTACATAAGAAACTATGACAGAATATGGAGAATTTAATATAGTTTTAGATGGACTTTAAGATCATGTATATCTTAGAAATAGCTTAGTAATATTTAATTGTCACATCACTAATTGTAGAAATTCATTCTTTAAACAATTTCTAATCACTTACATCTCTAAAATTGTTAGCAATTTCTTATATTTGGAAAAATGTTCCAATATACGTATGTATCATAGTTAATATAAAGTTTTCTCATAGGAAATTGGTTCATATACTATGTGGCATTGCTAATGAAATTATTAATTAGCAATCACTCTTACATTCCTAGCAATTTCTAATAGAATCGTCACATCACTCTCAACATCACTTAGCAATTGCTAAAACACTAAGTATGTACAAGAGAAGAACGTGATTGTTATTTATGCTATAAGTACACAACAACAAAAATCAAAATTTGTTGCATGCAATAACAAGTATTGTACATAAGAAACTATGGCAGGATATGGAGAATTAATTTTGTTTCGGATGGACTTTAAGATCATGTATATCTTAGAAATAGCTTAGTAATTTTTAATTGTCACATCACTAATTGTAGAAATTAATTCTTTAAACAATTTCTAATCACTTACATCTCTAAAATTGTTAGCAATTTCTTATATATGGAAAAATGTTCCAATATACTTATGTATCATAGTTAATATAAAGTTTTCTCATAGGAAATTGGTTCATATACTATGTGGCATTGCTAATGAAATTGTTAATTAGCAATCACTCTTACATACCTAGCAATTTCTAATAGAGTCGTCACATCACTCTCAACATGACTTACCAATTGCTAAAACACTAAGTTTGTACAAGAGCAGAACGTGATTGTTATTTATGCTATAAGTACACAACAACAAAAATCAAAATTTGTTGCATGCAATAACAAGTATTGTACATAAGAAACTATGGCAGGATATGGAGAATTAATTTTGTTTCAGATGGACTTTAAGATCATGTGTATCTTAGAAATAGCTTAGTAATTTTTAATTGTCACATCACTAATTGTAGAAATTCATTCTTTAAACAATTTCTAATCACTTACATCTCTAAAATTGTTAGCAATTTCTTATATTTGGAAAAATGTTCCAATATACTTATGTATCATAGTTAATATAAAGTTTTCTCATAGGAAATTGGTTCATATACTATGTGGCATTGCTAATGAAATTGTTAATTAGCAATCACTCTTACATTCCTAGCAATTTCTAATAGAATCGTCACATCACTCTCAACATCACTTAGCAATTGCTAAAACACTAAGTATGTACATGAGAAGAACGTGATTGTTATTTATGCTATAAGTACACAACAACAAAAATCAAAATTTGTTGCATGCAATAACAAGTATTGTACATAAGAAACTATGGCAGGATATGGAGAATTAATTTTGTTTAGATGGACTTTAAGATCATTTATATCTTAGAAATAGCTTAGTAATTTTTAATTGTCACATCACTAATTGTAGAAATTCATTCTTTAAACAATTTCTAATCACTTACATCTCTAAAATTGTTAGCAATTTCTTATATATGGAAAAATGTTCCAATATACTTATGTATCATAGTTAATATAAAGTTTTCTCATAGGAAATTGGTTCATATACTATGTGGCATTGCTAATGAAATTGTTAATTAGCAATCACTCTTACATACCTAGCAATTTCTAATAGAGTCGTCACATCACTCTCAACATGACTTACCAATTGCTAAAACACTAAGTTTGTACAAGAGCAGAACGTGATTGTTATTTATGCTATAAGTACACAACAACAAAAATCAAAATTTGTTGCATGCAATAACAAGTATTGTACATAAGAAACTATGGCAGGATATGGAGAATTAATTTTGTTTAGATGGACTTTAAGATCATGTATATCTTAGAAATAGCTTAGTAATTTTTAATTGTCACATCACTAATTGTAGAAATTCATTCTTTAAACAATTTCTAATCACTTACATCTCTAAAATTGTTAGCAATTTCTTATATATGGAAAAATGTTCCAATATACTTATGTATCATAGTTAATATAAAGTTTTCTCATAGGAAATTGGTTCATATACTATGTGGCATTGCTAATGAAATTGTTAATTAGCAATCACTCTTACATACCTAGCAATTTCTAATAGAGTCGTCACATCACTCTCAACATCACTTAGCAATTGCTAAAACACTAAGTATGTACAAGAGAAGAACGTGATTGTTATTTATGCTATAAGTACACAACAACAAAAATCAAAATTTGTTGCATGCAATAACAAGTATTGTACATAAGAAACTATGGCAGGATATGGAGAATTAATTTTGTTTCGGATGGACTTTAAGATCATGTATATCTTAGAAATAGCTTAGTAATTTTTAATTGTCACATCACTAATTGTAGAAATTCATTCTTTAAACAATTTCTAATCACTTACATCTCTAAAATTGTTAGCAATTTCTTATATTTGGAAAAATGTTCCAATATACTTATGTATCATAGTTAATATAAAGTTTTCTCATAGGAAATTGGTTCATATACTATGTGGCATTGCTAATGAAATTGTTAATTAGCAATCACTCTTACATTCCTAGCAATTTCTAATAGAATCGTCACATCACTCTCAACATCACTTAGCAATTGCTAAAACACTAAGTATGTACATGAGAAGAACGTGATTGTTATTTATGCTATAAGTACACAACAACAAAAATCAAAATTTGTTGCATGCAATAACAAGTATTGTACATAAGAAACTATGGCGGGATATGGAGAATTAATTTTGTTTCAGATGGACTTTAAGATCATTTATATCTTAGAAATAGCTTAGTAATTTTTAATTGTCACATCACTAATTGTAGAAATTAATTCTTTAAACAATTTCTAATCACTTACATCTCTAAAATTGTTAGCAATTTCTTATATATGGAAAAATGTTCCAATATACTTATGTATCATAGTTAATATAAAGTTTTCTCATAGGAAATTGGTTCATATACTATGTGGCATTGCTAATGAAATTGTTAATTAGCAATCACTCTTACATACCTAGCAATTTCTAATAGAGTCGTCACATCACTCTCAACATGACTTACCAATTGCTAAAACACTAAGTTTGTACAAGAGCAGAACGTGATTGTTATTTATGCTATAAGTACACAACAACAAAAATCAAAATTTGTTGCATGCAATAACAAGTATTGTACATAAGAAACTATGGCAGGATATAGAGAATTAATTTTGTTTCAGATGGACTTTAAGATCATGTGTATCTTAGAAATAGCTTAGTAATTTTTAATTGTCACATCACTAATTGTAGAAATTCATTCTTTAAACAATTTCTAATCACTTACATCTCTAAAATTGTTAGCAATTTCTTATATATGGAAAAATGTTCCAATATACTTATGTATCATAGTTAATATAAAGTTTTCTCATAGGAAATTGGTTCATATACTATGTGGCATTGCTAATGAAATTGTTAATTAGCAATCACTCTTACATACCTAGCAATTTCTAATAGAGTCGTCACATCACTCTCAACATCACTTAGCAATTGCTAAAACACTAAGTATGTACAAGAGAAGAACGTGATTGTTATTTATGCTATAAGTACACAACAACAAAAATCAAAATTTGTTGCATGCAATAACAAGTATTGTACATAAGAAACTATGGCAGGATATGGAGAATTAATTTTGTTTCGGATGGACTTTAAGATCATGTATATCTTAGAAATAGCTTAGTAATTTTTAATTGTCACATCACTAATTGTAGAAATTCATTCTTTAAACAATTTCTAATCACTTACATCTCTAAAATTGTTAGCAATTTCTTATATTTGGAAAAATGTTCCAATATACTTATGTATCATAGTTAATATAAAGTTTTCTCATAGGAAATTGGTTCATATACTATGTGGCATTGCTAATGAAATTGTTAATTAGCAATCACTCTTACATTTCTAGCAATTTCTAATAGAATCGTCACATCACTCTCAACATCACTTAGCAATTGCTAAAACACTAAGTATGTACAAGAGAAGAACGTGATTGTTATTTATGCTATAAGTACACAACAACAAAAATCAAAATTTGTTGCATGCAATAACAAGTATTGTACATAAGAAACTATGGCAGGATATGGAGAATTAATTTTGTTTCAGATGGACTTTAAGATCATGTATATCTTAGAAATAGCTTAGTAATTTTTAATTGTCACATCACTAATTGTAGAAATTCATTCTTTAAACAATTTCTAATCACTTACATCTCTAAAATTGTTAGCAATTTCTTATATATGGAAAAATGTTCCAATATACTTATGTATCATAGTTAATATAAAGTTTTCTCATAGGAAATTGGTTCATATACTATGTGGCATTGCTAATGAAATTGTTAATTAGCAATCACTCTTACATACCTAGCAATTTCTAATAGAGTCGTCACATCACTCTCAACATGACTTACCAATTGCTAAAACACTAAGTTTGTACAAGAGAAGAACGTGATTGTTATTTATGCTATAAGTACACAACAACAAAAATCAAAATTTGTTGCATGCAATAACAAGTATTGTACATAAGAAACTATGGCAGGATATGGAGAATTAATTTTGTTTCAGATGGACTTTAAGATCATGTATATCTTAGAAATAGCTTAGTAATTTTTAATTGTCACATCACTAATTGTAGAAATTCATTCTTTAAACAATTTCTAATCACTTACATCTCTAAAATTGTTAGCAATTTCTTATATTTGGAAAAATGTTCCAATATACTTATGTATCATAGTTAATATAAAGTTTTCTCATAGGAAATTGGTTCATATACTATGTGGCATTGCTAATGAAATTGTTAATTAGCAATCACTCTTACATTCCTAGCAATTTCTAATAGAATCGTCACATCACTCTCAACATCACTTAGCAATTGCTAAAACACTAAGTATGTACAAGAGTTGAACGTGATTGTTATTTATGCTATAAGTACACAACAACAAAAATCAAAATTTGTTGCATGCAATAACAAGTATTGTACATAAGAAACTATGGCAGGATATGGAGAATTAATTTTGTTTCAGATGGACTTTAAGATCATGTATATCTTAGAAATAGCTTAGTAATTTTTAATTGTCACATCACTAATTGTAGAAATTCATTCTTTAAACAATTTCTAATCACTTACATCTCTAAAATTGTTAGCAATTTCTTATATATGGAAAAATGTTCCAATATACTTATGTATCATAGTTAATATAAAGTTTTCTCATAGGAAATTGGTTCATATACTATGTGGCATTGCTAATGAAATTGTTAATTAGCAATCACTCTTACATACCTAGCAATTTCTAATAGAGTCGTCACATCACTCTCAACATGACTTACCAATTGCTAAAACACTAAGTTTGTACAAGAGCAGAACGTGATTGTTATTTATGCTATAAGTACACAACAACAAAAATCAAAATTTGTTGCATGCAATAACAAGTATTGTACATAAGAAACTATGGCAGGATATGGAGAATTAATTTTGTTTCGGATGGACTTTAAGATCATGTATATCTTAGAAATAGCTTAGTAATTTTTAATTGTCACATCACTAATTGTAGAAATTCATTCTTTAAACAATTTCTAATCACTTACATCTCTAAAATTGTTAGCAATTTCTTATATATGGAAAAATGTTCCAATATACTTATGTATCATAGTTAATATAAAGTTTTCTCATAGGAAATTGGTTCGTATACTATGTGGCATTGCTAATGAAATTGTTAATTAGCAATAACTCTTACATTCCTAGCAATTTCTAATAGAATCGTCACATCACTCTCAACATCACTTAACAATTGCTAAAACACTAAGTATGTACAAGAGAAGAACGTGATTGTTATTTATGCTATAAGTACACAACAACAAAAATCAAAATTTGTTGCATGCAATAACAAGTATTGTACATAAGAAACTATGGCAGGATATGGAGAATTAATTTTGTTTCGGATCGACTTTAAGATCATGTATATCTTAGAAATAGCTTAGTAATTTTTAATTGTCACATCACTAATTGTAGAAATTCATTCTTTAAACAATTTCTAATCACTTACATCTCTAAAATTGTTAGCAATTTCTTATATATGGAAAAATGTTCCAATATACTTATGTATCATAGTTAATATAAAGTTTTCTCATAGGAAATTGGTTCATATACTATGTGGCATTGCTAATGAAATTGTTAATTAGCAATCACTCTTACATACCTAGCAATTTCTAATAGAGTCGTCACATCACTCTCAACATGACTTACCAATTGCTAAAACACTAAGTTTGTACAAGAGCAGAACGTGATTGTTATTTATGCTATAAGTACACAACAACAAAAATCAAAATTTGTTGCATGCAATAACAAGTATTGTACATAAGAAACTATGGCAGGATATGGAGAATTAATTTTGTTTTAGATGGACTTTAAGATCATGTATATCTTAGAAATAGCTTAGTAATTTTTAATTGTCACATCACTAATTGTAGAAATTCATTCTTTAAACAATTTCTAATCACTTACATCTCTAAAATTGTTAGCAATTTCTTATATATGGAAAAATGTTCCAATATACTTATGTATCATAGTTAATATAAAGTTTTCTCATAGGAAATTGGTTCATATACTATGTGGCATTGCTAATGAAATTGTTAATTAGCAATCACTCTTACATTCCTAGCAATTTCTAATAGAATCGTCACATCACTCTCAACATCACTTAGCAATTGCTAAAACACTAAGTATGTACAAGAGAAGAACGTGATTGTTATTTATGCTATAAGTACACAACAACAAAAATCAAAATTTGTTGCATGCAATAACAAGTATTGTACATAAGAAACTATGGCAGGATATGGAGAATTAATTTTGTTTCAGATGGACTTTAAGATCATGTATATCTTAGAAATAGCTTAGTAATTTTTAATTGTCACATCACTAATTGTAGAAATTCATTCTTTAAACAATTTCTAATCACTTACATCTCTAAAATTGTTAGCAATTTCTTATATATGGAAAAATGTTCCAATATACTTATGTATCATAGTTAATATAAAGTTTTCTCATAGGAAATTGGTTCATATACTATGTGACATTGCTAATGAAATTGTTAATTAGCAATCACTCTTACATTCCTAGCAATTTCTAATAGAATCGTCACATCACTCTCAACATCACTTAGCAATTGCTAAAACACTAAGTATGTACAAGAGAAGAACGTGATTGTTATTACTGCTATAAGTACACAACAACAAAAATCAAAATTTGTTGCATGCAATAACAAGTATTGTACATAAGAAACTATGGCAGGATATGGAGAATTAATTTTGTTTCGGATGGACTTTAAGATCATTTATATCTTAGAAATAGCTTAGTAATTTTTAATTGTCACATCACTAATTGTAGAAATTAATTCTTTAAACAATTTCTAATCACTTACATCTCTAAAATTGTTAGCAATTTCTTATATATGGAAAAATGTTCCAATATACTTATGTATCATAGTTAATATAAAGTTTTCTCATAGGAAATTGGTTCATATACTATGTGGCATTGCTAATGAAATTGTTAATTAGCAATCACTCTTACATACCTAGCAGTTTCTAATAGAGTCGTCACATCACTCTCAACATGACTTACCAATTGCTAAAACACTAAGTTTGTACAAGAGCAGAACGTGATTGTTATTTATGCTATAAGTACACAACAACAAAAATCAAAATTTGTTGCATGCAATAACAAGTATTGTACATAAGAAACTATGGCAGGATATGGAGAATTAATTTTGTTTCAGATGGACTTTAAGATCATGTATATCTTAGAAATAGCTTAGTAATTTTTAATTGTCACATCACTAATTGTAGAAATTCATTCTTTAAACAATTTCTAATCACTTACATCTCTAAAATTGTTAGCAATTTCTTATATATGGAAAAATGTTCCAATATACTTATGTATCATAGTTAATATAAAGTTTTCTCATAGGAAATTGGTTCATATACTATGTGGCATTGCTAATGAAATTGTTAATTAGCAATCACTCTTACATTCCTAGCAATTTCTAATAGAATCGTCACATCACTCTCAACATCACTTAGCAATTGCTAAAACACTAAGTATGTACAAGAGAAGAACGTGATTGTTATTTATGCTATAAGTACACAACAACAAAAATCAAAATTTGTTGCATGCAATAACAAGTATTGTACATAAGAAACTATGGCAGGATATGGAGAATTAATTTTGTTTCGGATGGACTTTAAGATCATGTATATCTTAGAAATAGCTTAGTAATTTTTAATTGTCACATCACTAATTGTAGAAATTCATTCTTTAAACAATTTCTAATCACTTACATCTCTAAAATTGTTAGCAATTTCTTATATATGGAAAAATGTTCCAATATACTTATGTATCATAGTTAATATAAAGTTTTCTCATAGGAAATTGGTTCATATACTATGTGGCATTGCTAATGAAATTGTTAATTAGCAATCACTCTTACATACCTAGCAATTTCTAATAGAGTCGTCACATCACTCTCAACATGACTTACCAATTGCTAAAACACTAAGTTTGTACAAGAGAGAACGTGATTGTTATTTATGCTATAAGTACACAACAACAAAAATCAAAATTTGTTGCATGCAATAACAAGTATTGTACATAAGAAACTATGGCAGGATATGGAGAATTAATTTTGTTTCAGATGGACTTTAAGATCATGTATATCTTAGAAATAGCTTAGTAATTTTTAATTGTCACATCACTAATTGTAGAAATTCATTCTTTAAACAATTTCTAATCACTTACATCTCTAAAATTGTTAGCAATTTCTTATATATGGAAAAATGTTCCAATATACTTATGTATCATAGTTAATATAAAGTTTTCTCATAGGAAATTGGTTCATATACTATGTGGCATTGCTAATGAAATTGTTAATTAGCAATCACTCTTACATTCCTAGCAATTTCTAATAGAATCGTCACATCACTCTCAACATCACTTAGCAATTGCTAAAACACTAAGTATGTACAAGAGTAGAACGTGATTGTTATTTATGCTATAAGTACACAACAACAAAAATCAAAATTTGTTGCATGCAATAACAAGTATTGTACATAAGAAACTATGGCAGGATATGGAGAATTAATTTTGTTTCGGATGGACTTTAAGATCATGTATATCTTAGAAATAGCTTAGTAATTTTTAATTGTCACATCACTAATTGTAGAAATTCATTCTTTAAACAATTTCTAATCACTTACATCTCTAAAATTGTTAGCAATTTCTTATATATGGAAAAATGTTCCAATATACTTATGTATCATAGTTAATATAAAGTTTTCTCATAGGAAATTGGTTCATATACTATGTGGCATTGCTAATGAAATTGTTAATTAGCAATCACTCTTACATTCCTAGCAATTTCTAATAGAATCGTCACATCACTCTCAACATGACTTACCAATTGCTAAAACACTAAGTTTGTACAAGAGCAGAACGTGATTGTTATTTATGCTATAAGTACACAACAACAAAAATCAAAATTTGTTGCATGCAATAACAAGTATTGTACATAAGAAACTATGGCGGGATATGGAGAATTAATTTTGTTTCGGATGGACTTTAAGATCATGTATATCTTAGAAATAGCTTAGTAATTTTTAATTGTCACATCACTAATTGTAGAAATTCATTCTTTAAACAATTTCTAATCACTTACATCTCTAAAATTGTTAGCAATTTCTTATATTTGGAAAAATGTTCCAATATACTTATGTATCATAGTTAATATAAAGTTTTCTCATAGGAAATTGGTTCATATACTATGTGGCATTGCTAATGAAATTGTTAATTAGCAATCACTCTTACATTCCTAGCAATTTCTAATAGAATCGTCACATCACTCTCAACATCACTTAGCAATTGCTAAAACACTAAGTATGTACAAGAGAAGAACGTGATTGTTATTTATGCTATAAGTACACAACAACAAAAATCAAAATTTGTTGCATGCAATAACAAGTATTGTACATAAGAAACTATGGCAGGATATGGAGAATTAATTTTGTTTAGATGGACTTTAAGATCATGTATATCTTAGAAATAGCTTAGTAATTTTTAATTGTCACATCACTAATTGTAGAAATTCATTCTTTAAACAATTTCTAATCACTTACATCTCTAAAATTGTTAGCAATTTCTTATATTTGGAAAAATGTTCCAATATACTTATGTATCATAGTTAATATAAAGTTTTCTCATAGGAAATTGGTTCATATACTATGTGGCATTGCTAATGAAATTGTTAATTAGCAATCACTCTTACATTCCTAGCAATTTCTAATAGAATCGTCACATCACTCTCAACATCACTTAGCAATTGCTAAAACACTAAGTATGTACAAGAGCAGAACGTGATTGTTATTTATGCTATAAGTACACAACAACAAAAATCAAAATTTGTTGCATGCAATAACAAGTATTGTACATAAGAAACTATGGCAGGATATGGAGAATTAATTTTGTTTCGATGGACTTTAAGATCATGTATATCTTAGAAATAGCTTAGTAATTTTTAATTGTCACATCACTAATTGTAGAAATTCATTCTTTAAACAATTTCTAATCACTTACATCTCTAAAATTGTTAGCAATTTCTTATATTTGGAAAAATGTTCCAATATACTTATGTATCATAGTTAATATAAAGTTTTCTCATAGGAAATTGGTTCGTATACTATGTGACATTGCTAATGAAATTGTTAATTAGCAATCACTCTTACATTCCTAGCAATTTCTAATAGAATCGTCACATCACTCTCAACATCACTTAGCAATTGCTAAAACACTAAGTATGTACAAGAGAAGAACGTGATTGTTATTACTGCTATAAGTACACAACAACAAAAATCAAAATTTGTTGCATGCAATAACAAGTATTGTACATAAGAAACTATGGCAGGATATGGAGAATTAATTTTGTTTCGAGATGGACTTTAAGATCATGTATATCTTAGAAATAGCTTAGTAATTTTTAATTGTCACATCACTAATTGTAGAAATTCATTCTTTAAACAATTTCTAATCACTTACATCTCTAAAATTGTTAGCAATTTCTTATATATGGAAAAATGTTCCAATATACTTATGTATCATAGTTAATATAAAGTTTTCTCGTAGGAAATTGGTTCATATACTATGTGGCATTGCTAATGAAATTGTTAATTAGCAATCACTCTTACATACCTAGCAGTTTCTAATAGAGTCGTCACATCACTCTCAACATGACTTACCAATTGCTAAAACACTAAGTTTGTACAAGAGCAAACGTGATTGTTATTTATGCTATAAGTACACAACAACAAAAATCAAAATTTGTTGCATGCAATAACAAGTATTGTACATAAGAAACTATGGCAGGATATGGAGAATTAATTTTGTTTCGGATGGACTTTAAGATCATGTATATCTTAGAAATAGCTTAGTAATTTTTAATTGTCACATCACTAATTGTAGAAATTCATTCTTTAAACAATTTCTAATCACTTACATCTCTAAAATTGTTAGCAATTTCTTATATTTGGAAAAATGTTCCAATATACTTATGTATCATAGTTAATATAAAGTTTTCTCATAGGAAATTGGTTCATATACTATGTGGCATTGCTAATGAAATTGTTAATTAGCAATCACTCTTACATTCCTAGCAATTTCTAATAGAATCGTCACATCACTCTCAACATCACTTAGCAATTGCTAAAACACTAAGTATGTACAAGAGAAGAACGTGATTGTTATTTATGCTATAAGTACACAACAACAAAAATCAAAATTTGTTGCATGCAATAACAAGTATTGTACATAAGAAACTATGGCAGGATATGGAGAATTAATTTTGTTTCGGATGGACTTTAAGATCATGTATATCTTAGAAATAGCTTAGTAATTTTTAATTGTCACATCACTAATTGTAGAAATTCATTCTTTAAACAATTTCTAATCACTTACATCTCTAAAATTGTTAGCAATTTCTTATATATGGAAAAATGTTCCAATATACTTATGTATCATAGTTAATATAAAGTTTTCTCATAGGAAATTGGTTCATATACTATGTGGCATTGCTAATGAAATTGTTAATTAGCAATCACTCTTACATACCTAGCAGTTTCTAATAGAGTCGTCACATCACTCTCAACATGACTTACCAATTCCTAAAACACTAAGTTTGTACAAGAGCAGAACGTGATTGTTATTTATGCTATAAGTACACAACAACAAAAATCAAAATTTGTTGCATGCAATAACAAGTATTGTACATAAGAAACTATGGCAGGATATGGAGAATTAATTTTGTTTCAGATGGACTTTAAGATCATGTATATCTTAGAAATAGCTTAGTAATTTTTAATTGTCACATCACTAATTGTAGAAATTCATTCTTTAAACAATTTCTAATCACTTACATCTCTAAAATTGTTAGCAATTTCTTATATATGGAAAAATGTTCCAATATACTTATGTATCATAGTTAATATAAAGTTTTCTCATAGGAAATTGGTTCATATACTATGTGGCATTGCTAATGAAATTGTTAATTAGCAATCACTCTTACATACCTAGCAGTTTCTAATAGAGTCGTCACATCACTCTCAACATGACTTACCAATTGCTAAAACACTAAGTTTGTACAAGAGTAGAACGTGATTGTTATTTATGCTATAAGTACACAACAACAAAAATCAAAATTTTTTGCACGCAATAACAAGTATTGTACATAAGAAACTATGGCGGGATATGGAGAATTAATTTTGTTTCAGATGGACTTTAAGATCATGTATATCTTAGAAATAGCTTAGTAATTTTTAATTGTCACATCACTAATTGTAGAAATTCATTCTTTAAACAATTTCTAATCACTTACATCTCTAAAATTGTTAGCAATTTCTTATATATGGAAAAATGTTCCAATATACTTATGTATCATAGTTAATATAAAGTTTTCTCATAGGAAATTGGTTCATATACTATGTGGCATTGCTAATGAAATTGTTAATTAGCAATCACTCTTACATTCCTAGCAATTTCTAATAGAATCGTCACATCACTCTCAACATCACTTAGCAATTGCTAAAACACTAAGTATGTACAAGAGAAGAACGTGATTGTTATTTATGCTATAAGTACACAACAACAAAAATCAAAATTTGTTGCATGCAATAACAAGTATTGTACATAAGAAACTATGGCGGGATATGGAGAATTAATTTTGTTTCAGATGGACTTTAAGATCATGTATATCTTAGAAATAGCTTAGTAATTTTTAATTGTCACATCACTAATTGTAGAAATTCATTCTTTAAACAATTTCTAATCACTTACATCTCTAAAATTGTTAGCAATTTCTTATATATGGAAAAATGTTCCAATATACTTATGTATCATAGTTAATATAAAGTTTTCTCGTAGGAAATTGGTTCATATACTATGTGGCATTGCTAATGAAATTGTTAATTAGCAATCACTCTTACATTCCTAGCAATTTCTAATAGAATCGTCACATCACTCTCAACATGACTTACCAATTCCTAAAACACTAAGTTTGTACAAGAGAAGAACGTGATTGTTATTTATGCTATAAGTACACAACAACAAAAATCAAAATTTGTTGCATGCAATAACAAGTATTGTACATAAGAAACTATGGCAGGATATGGAGAATTAATTTTGTTTCGATGGACTTTAAGATCATGTATATCTTAGAAATAGCTTAGTAATTTTTAATTGTCACATCACTAATTGTAGAAATTCATTCTTTAAACAATTTCTAATCACTTACATCTCTAAAATTGTTAGCAATTTCTTATATTTGGAAAAATGTTCCAATATACTTATGTATCATAGTTAATATAAAGTTTTCTCATAGGAAATTGGTTCATATACTATGTGGCATTGCTAATGAAATTGTTAATTAGCAATCACTCTTACATTCCTAGCAATTTCTAATAGAATCGTCACATCACTCTCAACATCACTTAGCAATTGCTAAAACACTAAGGATGTACAAGAGAAGAACGTGATTGTTATTTATGCTATAAGTACACAACAACAAAAATCAAAATTTGTTGCATGCAATAACAAGTATTGTACATAAGAAACTATGGCAGGATATGGAGAATTAATTTTGTTTTAGATGGACTTTAAGATCATGTATATCTTAGAAATAGCTTAGTAATTTTTAATTGTCACATCACTAATTGTAGAAATTCATTCTTTAAACAATTTCTAATCACTTACATCTCTAAAATTGTTAGCAATTTCTTATATTTGGAAAAATGTTCCAATATACTTATGTATCATAGTTAATATAAAGTTTTCTCATAGGAAATTGGTTCATATACTATGTGGCATTGCTAATGAAATTGTTAATTAGCAATCACTCTTACATTCCTAGCAATTTCTAATAGAATCGTCACATCACTCTCAACATCACTTAGCAATTGCTAAAACACTAAGTATGTACAAGAGTAGAACGTGATTGTTATTTATGCTATAAGTACACAACAACAAAAATCAAAATTTGTTGCATGCAATAACAAGTATTGTACATAAGAAACTATGGCAGGATATGGAGAATTAATTTTGTTTCACATGGACTTTAAGATCATGTATATCTTAGAAATAGCTTAGTAATTTTTAATTGTCACATCACTAATTGTAGAAATTCATTCTTTAAACAATTTCTAATCACTTACATCTCTAAAATTGTTAGCAATTTCTTATATATGGAAAAATGTTCCAATATACTTATGTATCATAGTTAATATAAAGTTTTCTCATAGGAAATTGGTTCGTATACTATGTGACATTGCTAATGAAATTGTTAATTAGCAATCACTCTTACATTCCTAGCAATTTCTAATAGAATCGTCACATCACTCTCAACATCACTTAGCAATTGCTAAAACACTAAGTATGTACAAGAGAAGAACGTGATTGTTATTTATGCTATAAGTACACAACAACAAAAATCAAAATTTGTTGCATGCAATAACAAGTATTGTACATAAGAAACTATGGCAGGATATGGAGAATTAATTTTGTTTCGGATGGACTTTAAGATCATGTATATCTTAGAAATAGCTTAGTAATTTTTAATTGTCACATCACTAATTGTAGAAATTCATTCTTTAAACAATTTCTAATCACTTACATCTCTAAAATTGTTAGCAATTTCTTATATATGGAAAAATGTTCCAATATACTTATGTATCATAGTTAATATAAAGTTTTCTCATAGGAAATTGGTTCATATACTATGTGGCATTGCTAATGAAATTGTTAATTAGCAATCACTCTTACATACCTAGCAATTTCTAATAGAGTCGTCACATCACTCTCAACATGACTTACCAATTGCTAAAACACTAAGTTTGTACAAGAGCATAACGTGATTGTTATTTATGCTATAAGTACACAACAACAAAAATCAAAATTTGTTGCATGCAATAACAAGTATTGTACATAAGAAACTATGGCAGGATATGGAGAATTAATTTTGTTTCAGATGGACTTTAAGATCATGTATATCTTAGAAATAGCTTAGTAATTTTTAATTGTCACATCACTAATTGTAGAAATTCATTCTTTAAACAATTTCTAATCACTTACATCTCTAAAATTGTTAGCAATTTCTTATATATGGAAAAATGTTCCAATATACTTATGTATCATAGTTAATATAAAGTTTTCTCATAGGAAATTGGTTCATATACTATGTGGCATTGCTAATGAAATTGTTAATTAGCAATCACTCTTACATTCCTAGCAATTTCTAATAGAATCGTCACATCACTCTCAACATCACTTAGCAATTGCTAAAACACTAAGTTTGTACAAGAGAAGAACGTGATTGTTATTTATGCTATAAGTACACAACAACAAAAATCAAAATTTGTTGCATGCAATAACAAGTATTGTACATAAGAAACTATGGCAGGATATGGAGAATTAATTTTGTTTCAGATGGACTTTAAGATCATGTGTATCTTAGAAATAGCTTAGTAATTTTTAATTGTCACATCACTAATTGTAGAAATTAATTCTTTAAACAATTTCTAATCACTTACATCTCTAAAATTGTTAGCAATTTCTTATATATGGAAAAATGTTCCAATATACTTATGTATCATAGTTAATATAAAGTTTTCTCATAGGAAATTGGTTCATATACTATGTGGCATTGCTAATGAAATTGTTAATTAGCAATCACTCTTACATACCTAGCAATTTCTAATAGAGTCGTCACATCACTCTCAACATGACTTACCAATTCCTAAAACACTAAGTTTGTACAAGAGCAGAACGTGATTGTTATTTATGCTATAAGTACACAACAACAAAAATCAAAATTTGTTGCATGCAATAACAAGTATTGTACATAAGAAACTATGGCAGGATATGGAGAATTAATTTTGTTTCAGATGGACTTTAAGATCATTTATATCTTAGAAATAGCTTAGTAATTTTTAATTGTCACATCACTAATTGTAGAAATTAATTCTTTAAACAATTTCTAATCACTTACATCTCTAAAATTGTTAGCAATTTCTTATATATGGAAAAATGTTCCAATATACTTATGTATCATAGTTAATATAAAGTTTTCTCATAGGAAATTGGTTCATATACTATGTGGCATTGCTAATGAAATTGTTAATTAGCAATCACTCTTACATTCCTAGCAATTTCTAATAGAATCGTCACATCACTCTCAACATCACTTAGCAATTGCTAAAACACTAAGTATGTACATGAGAAGAACGTGATTGTTATTTATGCTATAAGTACACAACAACAAAAATCAAATTTTGTTGCATGCAATAACAAGTATTGTACATAAGAAACTATGGCAGGATATGGAGAATTAATTTTGTTTCAGATGGACTTTAAGATCATTTATATCTTAGAAATAGCTTAGTAATTTTTAATTGTCACATCACTAATTGTAGAAATTAATTCTTTAAACAATTTCTAATCACTTACATCTCTAAAATTGTTAGCAATTTCTTATATATGGAAAAATGTTCCAATATACTTATGTATCATAGTTAATATAAAGTTTTCTCGTAGGAAATTGGTTCATATATTATGTGAAATTGCTAATGAAATTGTTAATTAGCAATCACTCTTACATTCCTAGCAATTTCTAATAGAATCGTCACATCACTCTCAACATGACTTACCAATTCCTAAAACACTAAGTATGTACATGAGAAGAACGTGATTGTTATTTATGCTATAAGTACACAACAACAAAAATCAAATTTTGTTGCATGCAATAACAAGTATTGTACATAAGAAACTATGGCAGGATATGGAGAATTAATTTTGTTTCAGATGGACTTTAAGATCATTTATATCTTAGAAATAGCTTAGTAATTTTTAATTGTCACATCACTAATTGTAGAAATTAATTCTTTAAACAATTTCTAATCACTTACATCTCTAAAATTGTTAGCAATTTCTTTTATTTGCAAAAATGTTCCAATATACTTATGTATCATAGTTAATATAAAGTTTTCTCATAGGAAATTGGTTCATATACTATGTGGCATTGCTAATGAAATTGTTAATTAGCAATCACTCATACATTCCTAGCAATTTCTAATAGAATCGTCACATCACTCTCAACATCACTTAGCAATTGCTAAAACACTAAGTATGTACATGAGAAGAACGTGATTGTTATTTATGCTATAAGTACACAACAACAAAAATCAAATTTTGTTGCATGCAATAACAAGTATTGTACATAAGAAACTATGGCAGGATATGGAGAATTAATTTTGTTTCAGATGGACTTTAAGATCATGTATATCTTAGATATAGCTTAGTAATATTTAATTGTCACATCACTAATTGTAGAAATTCATTCTTTAAACAATTTCTAATCACTTACATCTCTAAAATTGTTAGCAATTTCTTATATTTGGAAACATGTTCCAATATACGTATGTATCATAGTTAATATAAAGTTTTCTCATAGGAAATTGGTTCATATACTATGTGGCATTGCTAATGAAATTATTAATTAGCAATCACTCTTACATTCCTAGCAATTTCTAATAGAATCGTCACATCACTCTCAACATCGCTTAGCAATTGCTAAAACACTAAGTATGTACAAGAGCAGAACGTGATTGTTATTTATGCTATAAGTACACAACAACAAAAATCAAAATTTGTTGCATGCAATAACAAGTATTGTACTTATCTATGGCAGGATATGGAGAATTAATATTTTTTCATATGGACTTTAAGATCATGTATATCTTGGAAATAGCTTAGTAATTTTTAATTGTCACATGACTAATTGTACAAATTCATTCTTTAAACAATTTCTAATCACTTACATCTCTAAAATTGTTAGCAATTTCTTTTATTTGGAAAAATGTTCCAATATACTTATGTATCATAGTTAATATAAAGTTTTCTCATAGGAAATTGGTTCGTATACTATGTGACATTGCTAATGAAATTGTTAATTAGAAATCACTCTTACATTCCTAGCAATTTCTAATAGAATCGTCACATCACTGTCAACATCACTTAGCAATTGCTAAAACACTAAGTATGTACATGAGAAGAACGTGATTGTTATTTATGCTATAAGTACACAACAACAAAAATCAAATTTTGTTGCATGCAATAACAAGTATTGTACATAAGAAACTATGGCAGGATATGGAGAATTAATTTTGTTTCAGATGGACTTTAAGATCATTTATATCTTAGAAATAGCTTAGTAATTTTTAATTGTCACATCACTAATTGTAGAAATTAATTCTTTAAACAATTTCTAATCACTTACATCTCTAAAATTGTTAGCAATTTCTTATATATGGAAAAATGTTCCAATATACTTATGTATCATAGTTAATATAAAGTTTTCTCGTAGGAAATTGGTTCATATACTATGTGGCATTGCTAATGAAATTGTTAATTAGCAATCACTCTTACATACCTAGCAGTTTCTAATAGAGTCGTCACATCACTCTCAACATGACTTACCAATTCCTAAAACACTAAGTTTGTACAAGAGCAGAACGTGATTGTTATTTATGCTATAAGTACACAACAACAAAAATCAAAATTTGTTGCATGCAATAACAAGTATTGTACATAAGAAACTATGGCAGGATATGGAGAATTAATTTTGTTTCAGATGGACTTTAAGATCATGTATATCTTAGAAATAGCTTAGTAATTTTTAATTGTCACATCACTAATTGTAGAAATTCATTCTTTAAACAATTTCTAATCACTTACATCTCTAAAATTGTTAGCAATTTCTTATATTTGGAAAAATGTTCCAATATACTTATGTATCATAGTTAATATAAAGTTTTCTCATAGGAAATTGGTTCGTATACTATGTGACATTGCTAATGAAATTGTTAATTAGCAATCACTCTTACATTCCTAGCAATTTCTAATAGAATCGTCACATCACTCTCAACATCACTTAGCAATTGCTAAAACACTAAGTATGTACATGAGAAGAACGTGATTGTTATTTATGCTATAAGTACACAACAACAAAAATCAAATTTTGTTGCATGCAATAACAAGTATTGTACATAAGAAACTATGGCAGGATATGGAGAATTAATTTTGTTTCAGATGGACTTTAAGATCATTTATATCTTAGAAATAGCTTAGTAATTTTTAATTGTCACATCACTAATTGTAGAAATTAATTCTTTAAACAATTTCTAATCACTTACATCTCTAAAATTGTTAGCAATTTCTTATATATGGAAAAATGTTCCAATATACTTATGTATCATAGTTAATATAAAGTTTTCTCGTAGGAAATTGGTTCATATACTATGTGGCATTGCTAATGAAATTGTTAATTAGCAATCACTCTTACATACCTAGCAGTTTCTAATAGAGTCGTCACATCACTCTCAACATGACTTACCAATTCCTAAAACACTAAGTTTGTACAAGAGCGAACGTGATTGTTATTTATGCTATAAGTACACAACAACAAAAATCAAAATTTGTTGCATGCAATAACAAGTATTGTACATAAGAAACTATGGCAGGATATGGAGAATTAATTTTGTTTCAGATGGACTTTAAGATCATTTATATCTTAGAAATAGCTTAGTAATTTTTAATTGTCACATCACTAATTGTAGAAATTAATTCTTTAAACAATTTCTAATCACTTACATCTCTAAAATTGTTAGCAATTTCTTATATATGGAAAAATGTTCCAATATACTTATGTATCATAGTTAATATAAAGTTTTCTCATAGGAAATTGGTTCATATACTATGTGGCATTGCTAATGAAATTGTTAATTAGCAATCACTCTTACATACCTAGCAGTTTCTAATAGAGTCGTCACATCACTCTCAACATGACTTACCAATTGCTAAAACACTAAGTTTGTACAAGAGCAGAACGTGATTGTTATTTATGCTATAAGTACACAACAACAAAAATCAAAATTTGTTGCATGCAATAACAAGTATTGTACATAAGAAACTATGGCAGGATATGGAGAATTAATTTTGTTTTGGATGGACTTTAAGATCATGTATATCTTAGAAATAGCTTAGTAATTTTTAATTGTCACATCACTAATTGTAGAAATTCATTCTTTAAACAATTTCTAATCACTTACATCTCTAAAATTGTTAGCAATTTCTTATATTTGGAAAAATGTTCCAATATACTTATGTATCATAGTTAATATAAAGTTTTCTCATAGGAAATTGGTTCATATACTATGTGGCATTGCTAATGAAATTGTTAATTAGCAATCACTCTTACATTCCTAGCAATTTCTAATAGAATCGTCACATCACTCTCAACATCACTTAGCAATTGCTAAAACACTAAGTATGTACATGAGAAGAACGTGATTGTTATTTATGCTATAAGTACACAACAACAAAAATCAAAATTTGTTGCATGCAATAACAAGTATTGTACATAAGAAACTATGGCAGGATATGGAGAATTAATTTTGTTTCAGATGGACTTTAAGATCATTTATATCTTAGAAATAGCTTAGTAATTTTTAATTGTCACATCACTAATTGTAGAAATTCATTCTTTAAACAATTTCTAATCACTTACATCTCTAAAATTGTTAGCAATTTCTTATATTTGGAAAAATGTTCCAATATACTTATGTATCATAGTTAATATAAAGTTTTCTCATAGGAAATTGGTTCGTATACTATGTGACATTGCTAATGAAATTGTTAATTAGCAATCACTCTTACATTCCTAGCAATTTCTAATAGAATCGTCACATCACTCTCAACATCACTTAGCAATTGCTAAAACACTAAGTATGTACATGAGAAGAACGTGATTGTTATTTATGCTATAAGTACACAACAACAAAAATCAAAATTTGTTGCATGCAATAACAAGTATTGTACATAAGAAACTATGGCAAGAGGATATGGAGAATTAA